>ML283785.1:81941-116686 GCA_005239495.1 Nicotiana undulata | reverse complement strand
TTTCGAGTTAGCTGTCCAGCGTCCACAACTTCTCCATTTCCCTTCCTTATTATGTTTTTAGCTCTTGATTCAGAGACTTATATTATATTTTTAGCAAAGTTAGATTTAATTATTCTTAGATGCTCATGACTATTGACTTCAGTTCTTGGGAGGCTGTTTAGGCTGATATGGGAACGCTAAGACATTAATTTCATTATTTATATTACGGTTGCATGCTTATTATTAAATTGTGAACTCTTATAATTGAACAAAAGCATAGTAAAGTGATGGTTGGCTAGCCTAGTTCCACGATAGGCGCCATCACGGCCTGTTAGGATTTGGGGTCGTGACACTTATATTATTGTGTAGTATTGAAGTCTAAAACATCAGTATCATCAACAATTACCTCAATCACAAGATCCACAAAAGAGCATACTTCGTTTCTATTAGGCTACCTCATTGACTTGCACACGTGGAACACAACATTTTCATCACCCACCTGGAAGGTGAGCTACCCAGCTTCCACATCAACTAAGGCGTTCCCTGTTGCTAGGAAAGGTCTCCCCAATATGATTGGCACCTCATAGTCAACTTCGCAGTCGAGAATCACAAAGTCTGCGGGAAGAATGAACTTGTTGACCCGAGCTAGCACATCATCAATTATCCCCAATGGCCTCTTCATTGGCCGATCCGCCATATGCAACCTCATGGAAGTAGGTCTTGGTTGCCGAATCCCCAATGTCTTGAACACAAAATATGGCATTAAATTAATGCTCGCCCCCAAATCACACAAGGATTTGGCGAAATCGGCACTACCAATAGTGCATGGAATTGTAAAGGCACCAGGATCTTCTAGCTTTGGAGCCATGGAATGCACAATGGCACTCACTTGATGTGTCATTTTCATCGTCTCACAGTTCATTGACTTCTTCTTTGTTACCAAGTCCTTCTTGAACTTGGCATATCCCAGCATTTGTTCTAGAGCTTCAACCAAGGGCACATTTATAGACAAGATTTTCATCATATCAATGAATTTCTTGAATTTGTTCTCATTGTTTTGCTTTGTGAGCCTTTGAGGATATGGTGGAGGAGGACTTGGCAAGGGAGCCTTGGCTTCGGGCACTACCATTTCCTGTATGTCTATCACATGTTCCCTAGACGGGTTCACATCATTTTGGCTCTCCTCCACGTTGTCATCAATGTTTATCCTCACCTCATCATTCATATTCTCATCATTTACTTACACATCATTTCTTGGCTCGTCCTCATCTTTCAACAACACATCATCACTTACAATCTTCTTTGGATTAGAGGTACTAGCAATACTACCTCTACCGCTACTTGTGGTCACCGCCATAGCATGGCCCGTATTGTTCCCACCCTTCAGGTTTACTATCGTATCACTTGGTAGTGCCCTCTTGGGGCAAGTAGTCAATGCTTGAGAAATTTGACCCATTTGTACTTCCAAGTTGAGGATAGAAGTATTATGGGAGGCTATTTGGGCATCGGAGTCGTCATTTCTTTCCATCATTTGCTTGAACATACTTTATATACATCCCATTTCATTGTTTGAAGAAATTTTCCTTTGAGACGGATATGGATGCGGGTTGTTGGGTTGTTGATACATCGGGGGGCTTTGAAAGCCCGACCTCCGGTTTCCTTGATTATTGTTGTTCCAACCCCCTTGGTTTCCATTTCCTATCTAATTGCTATTGTTGTTGGCACCCCTGTTTCCTTGACTATTTCCTCCCTAATTGCTTGAATTGCCTTGATTACCCCAGTTTTTTATTGTTGTTCCCCTAATTGTTCGGATTGTTGTTTTTGCCACTATTACAATTCCCTTGACCTTGGTTGCCCCAATTTTGATTATTTCCTTGTGATATCCAATGTTGATTTGGGGCATTGCTCCGTTGACCTTGGTAATTATTGGCATACAAAACCTCTTCACCTTGATCATCATAAGAATCATCTTTATTTTAACCACTACCACTTTGCTCAAATTGATCTTGATTGTTTTGCTCTTGTTGACCATGCTGTCTGCTCTTGTTGACCATTACATTCACTCTTTACATGGAATTTACTTGCTTTGGCCCCTAAACCTACTAAAGTTGAGCCTTTGCTAACTGATTCATAGTAGTTGTCAACTCTGCTATGGCTTGTTTGTGATCGTGAAGTTCCTTGTGAAGGTGGATAACATTAGGGTCACCCTGAGGAACGTTGACCCGACTTTGCTAAGGTGAGGAGGTGTCTGACATCTCATCTAGTATTTCACAAGCATCGACATATGGAACTTTCATGAAATTACCCCATGTGAGTTGATTCACCACACACCAGTTAGTTGTGTTGATACCCCTATAAAATGTTTGCTGGATCATTGCTTCAGTCATATCATTGTTGGGGCATTCTTTTACCATTGTCGGATACCATTCCCAGATTTCATGTAAAGGTTCATTTGGCTCTTGTTTAAAGGCTAGGATCTCATCTCTCAATGTTGCTATATGTCCCGGAGAGAAAACCTTTTCTATGAACTTCTCATCCAACTCATCCCAAGTGGTGACAGAATGGTTGGGTAGCCTCTCAAGCCAATCCAAAGCCTTCCCTCTAAGTGAAAATGGGAAAAGCCTCAATCTCAGAGCGTCCTCAGATACACTCGTCTGCTTGCTCCCCCAGCATGTGTCTACAAAACCTTTGACATGCTTATATGTGTTCTGATATGGAGCTCCGGTGAAGAAACCCCTTTGTTCCAATAGAGTAAGCATGACATCGGTTATTTGAAAATTGCCTGCCCGAATCCGGGGCGGGACAATTGCACTTGCGTAGCCTTCATTGGGTAACACCCGGTGTGCTTCCCTTGGAGGAGGTGGGGGAGGGTTTGGCACGTTGTCATGAGGCGGGCGACCTATTTTTTGTACTTGAGGTTCTAGATTAACCTCATCCACTTCATTTCATCTACAAATAGTGATTCATGGCAAGGACAATGTTAATTGACATTGGGATTGCAAATAATTTCTAGGCAGAAGCTGTCAATACTGCTTGTTACTTGGTGAACAGGTGCATGATCAGGTCCCTTCTAAACAAAACACCTTACGAGTTGCTGAATTGAAGAAAGCCCAAGCTAACTCATCTGAGGACATTTGGCTACAAATGTTATGTTCTCAACAATGGCAAGGATCAGCTTGGAAAGTTTGATGCCAAAGTGATGAAGGAATCTTCCTGGGTTACTCGTCTCAATGCAAAGCTTACAAAGTACAAAACAAAATAACTCAGTGTGTTGAAGAGAGTGTACATGTAATCTTTGATGAGTCTTACCTCTCTTATGAGAAAGACAAGAATGCTGATCAAGATGGAGAACCCATATTGGTTCTAGGTGAAGTTATTGACATGGCAAATGGAAAGGTAGACATGATGAGTCATGTCAAGGAATCCAGTGAGAATGATGCAACTACTTCTCCATCCATTGGAGAGGAACCCGGTTCCACAATCACAACAACTGAAGCTGGAAATAGAGTTGTTGATGCAGTCCAAGGTACTCCACTTGCTAAATTAAGAAGCGGCCAAGAACTTCAATTAGGTATACCTGGTTCCTCTACCAATGAGATTCAAATATCAAATTGGAAGCACAAAATCTCACATCCTCTTGACAACATAATCACTGCTCTTAACTCAGGAGTTCAAACCATATCAAAAGCCAGAAATTCACTTGCCTTGTCAGCCTTTCTTCCCCAAATAGAACCCAAAATATCAAAGAAGCATTGAAAGATGTGGACTGGATCACAACCATGCAAGAGGAGCTGCATCAATTTGAGAGAAATATCGTATTATCATAGGTACCATGTGGGTATTCAGGAACAAACTTGATGAGTTTGGAAATACAACAAGAAACAAGGCGAGGCTTGTAGTTCAAGGCTACAATAAAGAAGAATGGATTGATTATGATGAAACATTTGCTTCAGTTGCTCAAATGAAGGCTATCAGAATTCTTATTGCCTTTGCATCTCATATGGAATTCACATTGTTCCAAATGGATGTCAAAAGTGCATTTCTGATTGGCTTCCTGAAAGAAGAAGTTTTGTCAAGCAACCTCCTGGATTTGAGTGCCACGAGCAACCTGAGCATGTGTTCAAGCTGGACAAGGCATTGTATGGGTTAAAGCAGGCTCCCCGAGCATGGTATGAAGGATTATCAAAGTTTCTTCTAGAAAATGTGTTTTCAAGAGGAAAAATTGACAACACTCTTCTTCTGAAGAAACGAGGGAGGAACCTACTCATCGTTCAAGTATATGTTGATGACATAATTTTTGGAGCCACAACTAACTCCCTTTGTGAAGAGTTCTCAAAACTCATGGGAAGTGAGTTCCAGAGAAGTATGATGGGAGAAATAAATTTCTTCCTGGGATTTCAAGTGAAGCAATCTAAAAAGGGAACATTGATAATTCAGCAGAAGTACATCAAGGAGTTGCTGAAAAGGTTCGACATAGAAGCATCAAAAGTTATTGACACTCCCATTGCCACAGCTACGCGTCTAGACATGGATGAACCTGGTTCTTCTGTAATTCAGACCATGTATAGAGGCATCATAGGATCACTCTTGTATCTCACTGCAATCAGAACATACATTGTGTTCAGCGTGGGCCTTTATGCAAGGTTCCAATCAAATCCAAAGAATCTCATCTGAAGTCTGCTAAAAGAATATTGAGATATCTTACAGGAACGCAGGAATGGATTCTCTACTATCCTTCAGGTGATAATTTTGATCTCATTGGGTATGGTGATACTGATTATGCATGATATCTGGTGGACAGGAAAATCATGTATGGGATGGCAAATTTTCTGGGTTCTTGTCTCATCTCATGGGGTACAAGGAAGCAAAACTCAGTGGCACTCTCAACTGCTGAAGTAGAATATGTAGAAGCTGCTTCTTGCTATGCTCAATTGTTGTGGATCAAGCAGCAGTTGGAAGACTTTGGGGTGTACTCAGATTGTGTACCTCTCTTTTGTGACAATACAAGTTCACTCAACATCGCCAAAAATCCAGTCCAACACAAGAGGACCAAACACATTGATGAAAGTTATCACTTTCTCAGGGACAATGTTGAAAAGGGGCTCATCGATATGAAATTTTGCAGCGCTGAAGACCAGATAGAAGACATCTTCACCAAAGCCCTGAGCAGAGAACATTTTGAAAGAAACCACCTGGCACTGGGGTTGAACCCAATTGAGGACTTGGTTCCCCAATGATTGGCTATGAAAGACATATACAGGTAAAACTAGCTAAAAGTATTTTCTGGCGAAGTCTAACTCATTACAGGTAGACACGCATGATGATTACACAGCAGCTGATGCAGTACAAACGGTAAAAAGGGTTAAGCTAACACTTGCAAGACCAGTGAGGGAACCTGGTTATCCTGACAGAGGTTTGTATCTTCTTTATTTTCTCATACATAATTTTGAACGAACAAAAAACAATGCCACATCATCGACAAGTCACTATCTTAACTTTGTGTCCTTACAATCGAAGCGTCTCACCTGCTACCGAACGACCCGACTCCCTAAGTAAAAATTGCCGTCGTTTCATAACCGGTCCCTCACCTCTCATAGATACATCTATCTCTGTCAAAACCTTTCACTTTCAATTTCAAAAAATTCTCACTTTGTCTTCTCTCATCTCAAACCACTAATCCTTCTAGTAAAACTTCACCATGTCTGAAAATCAAGAGAATCCCAATGTCCTCAAAAATACCCCCATCGAGTCCACACCAGTTATAACTCCAGCGGTAGACTCCTCACCTACCACAACCACCGATCCAAACCCTAGAACAGAATCTCCCCCACTCTCTACTTCCTCTCGTACCCACTCAGGTCCTGGTCCTTATCAAAGTCAAGAAACTTCGACTCCTAACAAGTCTGTGGATATAAATCATTCTCCGGTCTCGCCGGTTGAACAGAGTGAACAGGGTAATTTGGTTCCAGAGGGAAATCAGGAAACGTCGACTCTTTCCATGGAAGTGAACTCTAGTGAAAATCCAACCGTGAGTCCTGACAATGCTGAGATAACCATGAAAGGTTGTGATTCTACAAGTAACACTCCTCCATCTGTTGAGATTTCCATAGAACCACAAGAAAAAGAGGCAATAGAAAATATCCTCTATATTTCTTCTGAAGGGGTTCTTGTAGAGGAAGGTGTAGGGGGTCTGAGCCTCAGGGGGAAGAGCCTCAACCCACAGAAGAAGGGGGAGAACTTGTGCCAGTTGAAAAATTGGCATTTGATGATACTACTGGGGTCCCTCATGATGGACCTGATTTCTCCACGAAGGATCCAGATCAGGGGTCATCTCCCTAGGTCTGTGTTGATCCTTCTCCTTTTCCCCACTTCTATGTTGAGCCCCTGAGTATGGTGGTGCCTGAGATGCAGCTTGACAGTGAGGAAGATCTAGATGACATGGTGATTAGCAGTTTTATCAGGGTTAGAAGTAAGCAGTGGCAACTCCAGAGCCACCCTCTAAGCGACCTACTATACGGTTGCAGAAAAAAAAGGCTATAGAGTCTGCTCTCAAGAAGAGCCAAAGAAGTTAAAGAAGGAGAAAGTTGGTCAAGGATGGAAAACATGTACATGAAAATGATGTTCCTGTGGTGATGGTGGATAAGGAGGCAAAAGAGGAACCTAGTTCCTTGGTTTGCAAGCCCCTAAGGCAGAAGCACTCTCTCTCTCTCTCAATCTAGAAGGCACACTTCTACAAGTGTTGAGATTCCTTCCAAGAGTGCTAATGCTGCTTCTAGTTAAAAGTTTGTGAAGAATTCTGGTGACAAGACAGTGAAGGAGAGTGGTGACAAGTTTGATGATGAAGAAGTGGAAAAGTATGGTGAATGTGTGCATGAAAGGTCAGTGGAGAAGGGAAAGTCCATTTGCAAGTCAGTCAAAATGAAGATGGATGATGATGAGGAACCCGGTTCCTCCAAGAAAGCAAAATTTGGTGAGTGTTTGAGTTTTGGGAAAGAGAAGCTGAGACATTAGAAAGCATTGTGGGGCCGCATATTTTCCCCTGAGATTATGAAGTTCGCTAGGATGAGGCAGTTGGTAGAAATTTGTGAGTTCCAGTAGTGAAAACATTTGTTCACAGTCGATGTACCAAAGGTGTATGAGTAGGAGGTGCGAAGCTTTTATGCAGACATCTTCAAGGTTGAAGATGATCACATTTGTGCATTGGACAATGGAGTGGACATAGTGATGGACTCTGCCGTGCTTGGGTAAATTCTTGGAGTTCCTGCTAAAGGTCTGTCATCCGTTCAGGGTGCATGCGCGTCAAATTTCAGAAATGCCATTGTCAAGGAAAGGGAAATCCAGCAAGAGGAACATGGTGCATAAGAAGGCATTTTTTCCAGTGTATCAGTTGCTTTTTGAGATGGTTAACAAGGTGTTGTTTCCCCGTGCTGAGAGAAGGTCGATCACGTCCAAAGCTGACCTAGTCCTTATGGAAGCCTTGGATAGTTTTACCACCATAAATCAACCTGGGATAATGATAGAGCACATACAAAAGGTGGCAGATTTTAAGGAGGGCAACCATGGGCTACCTTACGGGTTCCTTCTCACAAAGGTCTTCAAGTTTTTCAAGGTACCTCTGGGGCAGGCCAAAGTGGGCACCAAGAAGTAGACCTTCTCCAAGACCACCCTAGAGGAGTGTGAATGTATTAACAAGGTCGGAGGAGTTGGAAGCACCTCTACTATATCTTAATTGATAAATGCTCAAAATAGTTCCACAACGGAGATATGAAAGTTGAAGACAAGGAACGCCATTTTGGAGAATCAGCTCAGTTAGTTACAAGAGGCACCAGGTTCTAGTACTTCTCACAACTCAGAGGTTTCCCGGCTGGCGAAGGAAAATGCTGAGCTCAGGAAATAGGTTGAGGACCTGAAAGAAAGACTGCTCAATGAGAAAATGTTCGCGAATACTCGCATGAATCTTGTCCTCAAAACCGTTGCCACCTCCTCGAAGCTCTCTTCCTCCAGTGCCCCTTAAGAAATGTCCCATCAGTGTCCAGTTTCTAGTGTCTATCTTTTAAGTATGTTTTGATGATGTTTAGTTTCTGGTACTTGTTTTTGTTTTTTGGAATTGTGGATGGTAACAATGATTCTGCTCCCGTGTGTAAAGTCCAAATTTGATTAATGCAAATTTTTCCCTTTTGCCCTTAATATTGTTGCTCTTTTTGTCTCTGTTTTCTATCATGTTGTGTACACACAAGTGACATGAGTTGACCACGCTAGACTTGTTTATGCCTTTTGCTTGGTTTGTGCTTTTTATGATGCCAAATGGGGGAAGATTTTGCACAATTAGATAATGATGTGCACTGTTTAAGGGGGAATACAGACTCAGGGGAACTCACTGAGGTTCCTGGTGCACTATCTGGTTTCCGTGGTTCATCGCAAGATTTTCAATTATAAGTTTGTCATAATCAAAAAAGGGTAAATTGATAGGTTATAAGTACCTTTGTTTTATATTTTGATGATCTAACAAACTTAATGTCAAGAACCAGATAAGGAACCTGATTCATTTTTGGTACACATTCCCAAGCGCATGAAAACAACCAGACTTAAGCTTGAGATGTTCGTCAGAATCTCAGAAGTTGAAAAATCAACACGGGGAACAGATGGTCTTAGGTTCCCCTAGTGATTGTACTAAGTCAACTATCCACAGCTGAAAAGTGACTGACTGTACACGCAATAGTATAGCACAGTGCAACAGTCACTTCCATTTGGAAAGACCGTGTACCAAAGTTGCTTACATCATTCAAGTGATGTCATCAATGTTATATTAACATTAAACCAATGACGAAACATCACTTGAACACTAGAGAATTTACTCAAGCTCTTCAACAGTGATTAAGCCTTCATTCAACAATTCTCCAGTGCATCAAGAACAAAGAACAATACTGCTACGGACCAGTTCCCACATCAAGTAATTGTTTGTCCTTAGTTGAGTTGTAACTTTGTAATAGTTGTTCAATTGTAATTCCTACTTAGCTTGTTTAGAAGCATTGATTAGGAAACTCTTGTAAATCATATATGTCAGTGTTTGTGTCTTGGCTAGAGTTAGTCAAGTTGTGAAATCTTTGTAATAGAGGTATTACAAAGTGGCTTGTAATATGTGTGTTACTAGTTAGTGAGGGATTAAGTAGTTGATTCCTAGGTTACATAGGTTGTAATCTGAAAGTTGCTCAGTAGTAAAGTCGAAATCTTACAAGTGTAGGTCGTGGTTTTTAATTCTGTTGAGCTGAGAATTTTTCACGTAAAAACGGTCACTATTATTTACATTCTGTTGTGTGTGTGTGTGCGCAATATGTGAAAACTAATAGAAAACTTAATTTTCTATATAATTTGGTGGACCCTCGAATTCTATCGAAAAATACAATATTAGCCCTGCCCCTTTGTGATGCATGTTGACCTCTGCTCTACATGCATGAATCTTACCTTTGCCCGAATGGACATTAAGCATGCAATAAACATATAGGTATAGGTGGCGTGCAAAAACAATATAATTTGCTTTCGTGACGCTTTCTTACCTCACTTGTCATCATCTTTCACAAGTCATCCTTAATTTAAATATTAAGAGAGGCCAAGCTAATAAAATGATACTTCCTCCGTTCACTTTTACTTTATATGTTTTGACTTTTCACGCCCTTAATAAATAATAAATGAACTGTATAATTTATCATGTTATCATATTAATTAATACATATTTTATTAGATTTGAGAAAATAACATTGAAATAAGTAATAAATATTGTGGGTAAAATAGAAAAAAACAATTTGTCTTCTCTCAATATACGTAAAGTGACAAGTAAAAATGAAAATTTATTTTTAATTTATTTAACAAATAAAAGTGAACGGAAAGAGTACTTATTATATTGCAATTCTATTTGTCAGATTTATTTTTATACATATAGCCAAACTTTTGAATGCTAAAAGATATCGGTAAAGGGCGACATTTTTCAGTTATATTACCGCCGCAAGTGGACCAACTTCTACCATAAAGCAATAAATGATAACTCTGCTCTGTTCTGTTTAAGTCAATCAAAACGATCTTGTTACTGAGATAGTTCAAATTGTATTTTTCCAATTCATGTAAAGTAGGAGACTTGGTAAACTTGTAGTAATATCTTTCAAACAACGCCGAAGCTATCAATTATTGCCCTTCAAAGTAGAGGCGGACCCAAGTGTATGGGTTAGGCTTAGGGGTCATCGGACCCCGTAAACTTCGGCCGAAATTTTGTATATATATATGTATATACCTTGAAAATGGTTAATTTAAAGCAGTTGGCACACTGAACACTAAAAGCATTTAGGGGGCACTGATTAAGCAGAATAATGTGCCCCCATCGCGTAAAAATTCTGGGTCCACCTCTGCTTCAAAGTGGGGCTAGTTATGTACTTTACACTAGGGATTGAATATTCCGCACCCGGCTTGGCTAAATTATAGTAAAATTATTCGAATGTATACGGTATTTTCCTTTTAAGAAATAGAAATAATACGCACAATGAAAACATGGAGGATAGTAACAAAAGAGGATACTACTAAAATAATAGAGAAAAACACCCGTATTTACACTAGGAAGAAAGGTCAAAACTCAAAGTTGCCTTTATACTGTTCAAAATTGAGCAACATTAAACTTTTGATCTAATTTTACTCTGTTATCATGAAAAAGTCTCATTTTTTTTTCCTTCATCCCTGAGGGAGTTCAAACTTGAGAGCAAATTTTAATGATAATCATAAGTTGATGGGTAAGTGTAGACAGATTTTCTCAAAGAATTTGAATACATGAAGCAGTCTACTCATTTCAAGTTGGAACTATGTTAATATACAGATAAATACAAGACGATTTGCAAATAACAAACACATGAATAAACTAAAAATTTCATTCCAAGGACAAAATTGAACAATTCCAAGATTAATTTTGATATTTTCCCTATAATACGGTGAAGATGTCTCACCATTAGATTAACCTTTTGCTTATGGAAATAGCTTATACTATGAGTTGCGGCTTAGAGGGCTCATTAATTTTAGTTGCGGGTTGGACGGTGAAGCAACCTCTGAAAACGGCCCTTTACGAACTGACGGCCGCCACTCAAAGTCACAACAGGGTCCCTCTTTCTGCACCATTATTTATCACGTGATTCCCACAACAACTTTTCAGGCCAAGTGGCCTCTTTTTATACGTTTACTCACCTAAGCTAACCGCTGCCTAACACGTGCTTCTCAAGCTGACTGCCCTACAGTTTCTTTATTTCTACTTTTAGTATGTATATGTATATATTACATAATATCCAGTTTCAGTTGCCATACAAACACATTCTTAACCAAGCTTCAAGAAAACGGAGCCAATAAATCTATACTTAACTTATAATTTATTTATCTTTTATCTTTGGGAACCAAAAATAAATATTTTCGAAATACTCCTTACATTCTAAAGTTATGTTTTAATTGTTGACCTTGAAGATCGAAATTACGAAATTTTACTTGATCATCAACACATCGATAATTTATCTAGTATTTTGCAATGAACACTTAAGTATTTGATACTTCCATTTTACAAGTGCTTATTAATTTCTCAACCTAGCTAATTCCTCCAAGATACTAAATTTCTCAAGGACTCTGTAGAAATATTGAAAACTATGAGGTTACGTAAGTAATAAAAAGCTCACGATACATTTTTTTTTTTTTACCTTGGACCTTAAAACTCGGTTTTGGGACATGCGTTGGACCTCGCTCCTGGGACACGTGAGAAACACTTTTCTCCGGACTTATAAGTTGAACATCTTCGGTGAAAATATACATTAATTAGTTGAAGATCTTCTATATACGCTGTTACAATTATTTGTTAGTTCAGTGGCAGTTTTTTCTTTTCTTTTCTTATGTAACTTATTTTCGTCTCACTTTATGTAACACAAAATAAAGATTATGTAACACAAATTCATCAATTACATTGAAACTAATTAGTATCTACAAATGGTCTCTGCCTAATAATCTTGTGAATAATCTTGTTTGGGGCCTTGGCCACTCAATCTGCCCCCTTAAGTATCATATCGTCAGTTACTAAACTTATTTCCGTCCTACTTTATGTGACACGATTCGAAGTACGAAAATTAAACTATCTAATTAAATTGTGCATTATGCCATCATGAAACAAAATGCAAAATTTTGATCATTGTAATGTGTTAGTAGTTTGGACTTTCCTTTTAGGGCTCTTTATTTCCATTACTTTTCTTCCCATTAAATTGTTCAGAGCGTGAAGTATTGTCGGTAGATTTCAGATTATGACAATTCCACATTTCCATTGACTCTTCACGTGTGAGGAAACTAAGAATAGATATCCCAAACTTATGGTACCACCATACTGTATCCATCATTGACATTTTTTTCCCTATTCTCTTTGTTTGTTTTTTCTATATATATTTTTTATTTGGGGTTCTCAGAATTAATGCTTCTGCACAGAAAGTGGTTCCACAATCCACCCACAATTTATTATAACAATTATAGGTTGGTTCACATGATTGCCAACAGAATAAAATAAAAAGGAAATATGAGTCGCTTGTAGAGTTTAGAGTGAATCATCGATATCTAGAAAAGAGTTGGTATTTTACAGGTGGATCCTCATGTTACTATACCTAAAAGTTGTTTCTCTTGATAATATTTAGGAAGTAAAATAATGGATAGAAAAAAAAATCTTAATTTGTAGTTATCTGAGACTATCTCGAAGCGGAGTTAGGATTTGAACCTTATGAGTGAGTTCTAAATTAATAATTTATGTATATTTATTGAATTTTTAAATACAAACACAGAGTTTAAACAAAAGCTATTGGGTTCGGCCGAACCCACAATCACCACTATAGCTTCGCCACTGATCTCGAACATACTGGTTTAGTTGTTGTTGTTGAGACCCTCTCGAATGCAAACACACAGCTCTAATATTATTATTTCTCCAGCTTGTTTAGTAAATGAGTTACTGTATAAAATAAGTTTGCAAGGGATAATATTTTCAATTCAAAAAGATATTCTCAACACATGATGGCGTGCTTAAGCTCAAAACCACTCATTTGTCGAGCTTTGCCTAAAAGTAGAAATTAAAGATGACATAATTGGCCCCATATCACTCTCAATACAATATTTTGATGCGATCACATATTATCATAACAAGTTTATAAATTATATTAAGTTGTTTGGAGTTCGGAGTTTTACACTTGTATTGGTTGAAATCCGGATCGAACTTGATAGCCTCATTGGTCGTGGTCGTGGTCGAAGTCTAAGTCGGCCACGACTTAGTGATGAAGATCCCCCCTCAAGAGATGCCGACGTTTGGTTGAACAAATGAGTAGATAAAAACGGTAAGATATGTTTAGGTCAGGAAGAGAGAATATTCCATTAGAATATTCCTTAGCTTGTACTTTTTTTAGGGTTTCTAAAGAATGTTTGCTATATATAGGAAGAGAAAAAGAGAAGTGGGGGATCTTGAACCTTCTGAAAGAAAACACGTTTGTAACATTGACTATTAAGAAAATACTAAACCTTTTTTTTCTATTGATTCTTGAGTTCGAGGATACCTTTTCATCTACAAGATCCAAGAATCTTGTTTTCATCCACGTTTGCTATTATCCACACTACTGACAAAGGGTTGATTGGCCCTAGTCATTCAACATTTGAGTGGTATATTCTTCTTTATTACATTCATTGCCATTGCATGCATTTAATCTACATCTCCTTGAGTATTCATTAGCAATCATCGTACACGTTTGACTGGCATTTACTACTGTGACGCATAAACTTATTTTTACTCGTCATCAAACTCACAGATCTAACAGTCATTAAGCTTAACTAGGATTAACCTTTCATCCCATTTATCAACTCGTTTAAAGAAAGGATTAACACATTTTCGACAAAACAACAATGTGAGTATTTTGCGGTGACACTACGCTTTCGTTGCATTATTATAATGACCCGACCGATCGTTTTGAAAATTTAAGCTCTGTTCGGTGGCATAAGGCCTTAAGCAGCTTCACGTTATGTATATCAACCTGCGTGCATGGTTGGATTCAATTACCGGATGATTCGGAGTCGAATTGGAAGAAGGATTCTAGTTTTGGAAGCTTAAGCTGTGAAATTTGACCAGAATTTGACTTTTTGTGTAAACGGCTCCGGAATAAGTTTTGGATATGTCAACAGCTCCGTATGGTGATTTTGGACTTAGGCGTGCGGCCGAATTTGGATTTGGAGGTCCGTAGAGTAATTTGAGGCAATTCGGCGAAAGTCAGAAAATTTGAAGTTTGGAAAATGGAGAAGTTTGCCCCACAGTTGACTTTTGTGATATCGGGGTTAGAATGCGATTCCGAGAGTTGGAGCAGCTTTGTGATGTCATTTGGGACTTGTCTGCAAAATTTGGCGTCATTCCGGGTTAAATTGATAGGTTCGTCACGAGTTTTAGAAGTTGAAAGATTCGAAAGTTCATAAGCTCGATTCATGGTGCGATTCGTAGTTCCGTCATGGTTTGATATGATTTGAGACCTCGAGCGGGTCCGTAGTAGGTTATAGAACTTGTTGGTATGCTTGGACGGGATTTCCATGGTTTTGGAGAGGGTTGAGTTCTGGTGTAATCGCACCTGCGGACCTTGGGCGCATGTGCGATGGTCGCCGGTGCAATTGTGGAGGCGCATGTGCGGGTGGAATTTGCCTGGGTAGTCTCCACAGATGCGGAATATTGGAGCGCACGTGCGACGCTGCATAAGCGAATCCTTGGGCGCAGAAGCGGAGTGGAGTGCAGGTGGGGTTGGCCATGCGCACCTGCGGTTGCGCAGATGCGGTTAAGTTTGTCGCAGGTGCGGAGGTTCTGGTAGATTCTTTTAAATCGAAGGTTGGCTATTTTTCTTCATATTTTGAGTTTTGGACTCCGGATTTGGGAGCGATTTTTTGGGGGTTTCAAGCTAGTCGATTGGGTAAGTGTTCTTCACCTAGTATTTAATGTATTCCATGATTTTACCTTCATTTCTATCATTAAATTTGTGTTTTTGGTTGAGGAAAGTGTTGGTTTTTGAAGAAAATTTCTAAAACGAAAAATCATGATTTGAGGGACGAAATAGTATTGGAATTTGGTAATTTTTATATGGGTGAACTCATATGGGAATGGGTGTTCGGATTTTGTAAAAATTGTCGGGTTCCGAGATGCGGGCCCGAGGGTTGAATTTTAGGTCGACTTTTGAATTTTGTTAAAGATTTAGACTTTATGATCCAGAAAAGTTTCGTATGAGTTTTATTTGTGCATTGAAGTTATTTTAGTTGGATTTGAGCCACCCGGAGGTCTTTTACCCAAGGAGTTTATTTTAGAGTACCGGGTTGTCGTCTTTGAGGTAAGTATCTTGCCTAACCTTGTGTGGGGGAACTACTCCTTAGGATTTGAGTCTTCTATGTTGATTGTAGTCCGTGTACGCGAGGTGACAAGTGCGTGCTCAGACTTATTTGTGGGAATTTGGCCTTTTAGGGTCCTTAGGTCCTTATATTCACCATATATGAAGTTGTTCTTGATATGTTTGAGTTCCTAATTGCTAGTTTCACCTCTAGAAGCTTTGATTAGAGATAATTGCTTCAGGATTCACCATTACTGTCTATTGACCACGATTTGACTTAAATGAAGATTTTACCTCTTCTATCGTAATGCTATATTTTCATAACTGCTTATCTTTAATTGAAATTATTATTATCTGGTCCGATAATTGTTTAGTCTTAATTGGAGTTACGATTATCTTTCGCTGCTTACCCTTACTTTAATTGCTGAATATTCCTCGAAATTTCTCAACCTAAAAAGGATTTTAGATAACCTATATTTTAGTTGACTTGCCTTTATTTAGAACTACGTGACTCGTGTTGGCTTCTTATTGTTGACTTGAATATTGTAGAATCGTTGCTACATTTTGTTTTGTTTTCCCTTGTTAAGGTGTTCTCCTTGCGCCTAGCATTATTTATTGTGGTTATTCCTTCTGAATGAGTTCTATTGTTTTCTTGATTTAAGTTCTTGAGTTGATTTGCTCACCGTACTTTGCATTTATGTCATTGTTGCTTTTGTACTTGTTGTGGTGATGAACGAGGTTTCTATCGTGATATAGTTGCTTCTGTAGGTTGCGCTGCATATTTAAATTGGGACTACGGACGTATTCCGGGAGACCCCCAGGACTGCATATTTATGTTGGGACTACAGATGTATTCCGGGAGATCCCCATGTACTGCATATATAAATTGGGACTACGGATGTATTCCGAGAGATCCCCCTGTCTTGCATGTTTACTTTGGGACTACGCCGTATTCCGGAAGATCCCCCATGTACTGCATAATTGATTCGGGACTACGGGATGGTATCCCGGTAGATTTCCCTGTTGATATATCTGTGTTCGGAGCTGCTAATATTCTATGCTTAGGTGCCACGGGGTGACCTATACTCGCAGGATATTAACTTGATAAGTTGTATTTGAAAAGCATTTATCTTGAAGAAACTATGTTTGAAGAATATTTGTTTGAAAAGTATATTTGAAAAGTATTTATCTTGAAGAAACTATGTTTGAAGGACATTTATTTGAAAAGTATATTTGAAAAGCATTTACCTTGAAAGAACTATGTTCGAAGAACATTTATTTGGAATGTTTATATTTGAAAAGTAATTATCTTGAAGGAACTATGTTTGAAGGATATTTATTTGAAAAGTTTATATTCGAAAGAAGTATATTCCAAAAGAATTTCCTATTGTAAATGATTATATTCTAAATATTGTGTACGACTAAAATCGGGAAGGGCAATTTTACGTCTGTTGTGATACACGGTAGCTTATTCACGTAAGATTCAAGGTATGGCCTGAAGCCCGACCTCGGGCGTTTCTTCCAATTCGACCTCGAGGAAGTACGGGTTTGGGATCGACGTAAGGAGGCATCACGGAGATTGAGACAAACAACTCTATAACAAAGTACAATTCCGTACTCAAGCATTAAATAGCGTATCAACTGCAAATCTTAGCAATAAATGCTGATGTACTATTGTTTAACCAAAGAATAAGATCTTTTGACCAAAGCTATTTTAAGATAAACTCGGGTTACTGATAATCGAAAAGAGAATAAAATAATAAGTAAAGGAACAATAGATTGATAGCAATATGCGAGAAGTAAAATAGTTTGTATTCGAGAATTCAGATGTCTTGTTTGTTACATTTTCTTCCCTTTTATAGGGAGATTCTCCTAGTACAATGTTTAGATTCCAGTAATGATGGATCATTAATAACTAATTATTATATTAATGATGCGTTACAATGGTGAATCGTAACTGTTATTTTAGGAGTTACATAACGTATATGACATTAACTGTTGATCCTCGAATCTGCCCATTATTGTGTCCAGATTCGTCATGACCGTGTCTCTTCTTCTTCATTAGGTTTCCTGTGGCTGATATACTCGTGGTTGATAATTCTGTGCCTGTTGAGTTAATCTTGTACCTGCCCGTTGCTTTGTCTAGATTCATTTCAACCGTGTCTCTTTCTCGTGGCTATTATATGAAAGAGTATACTAACCGTATCTCTTTTATCCCGTGCCTCCGTGTATCTTTACCTCCACATGTGCTGTTTTCTTTGGTCCACATAGTTGGCTGAGTCATCCAGATTCTGGCTACGTGTAAAGCTATTTTTTACCAATACAGATAGTCCCCCCACTTGCCATGTATTTGGCGTATAATACTTGGTAAGTGGATACGCATTTATGGCGGGAATATTTTGCCGCCGCTTAGTTTCGAGACATTGTATCCTTTAGTGAACGCATTCATCGTGTATTAATTCTATTTAATGCTTCTTCCACGTGTTTGTCTTTGATTGGCTCTGCAATAATTCGCCACATCAGTTCTGAAGTGACACTCTTAATTATGACTTTCCATCATTACTTTTCCATGCTTTGACGGTTGCCATTAGGTTTAAATAATCGTCTTCTTTCTTTCTCTTTCACGAAACACTTCTATAATTTGATTTTTCCTTGGTGAAGAAATTTTTCTTAGCTTGCATAAATATGTCTTCATCTGGTCGACCTAAAAAGGTTATCAATGTTGAAGCTTTGGCGTCTCCTTCTTCTGCTCCATCTAGGAGCCGGAGAGGTGGTCGATTGAGGAGTTTAGGATTTGTTTCAACTAGAGGTTCTTCATCTCCTTTAGTTTCTCCTTCTTCTAGTAGGTCTTTGTTTTCTCCCAGAGGTAGATCCTCTCATTCTGTTTCTAAGAACAAGGATGATATTCGTGAACCAGCGTTGACGAAATCATTCCTGCCGAGATAGTTTTTCCAGAAGTAAATTCTTCCATCGCCGAACAAGCTTCTTCTTTAGATAGTGTAGAGAAATACTCTACCACCATTGTTACTGTAGGTCATATTCCTGTTGTTCGTAGGGAATTCTCCTGGGAGTCTAACGTTCCCATTCTTGTGCCAAGTAATACCCAAAGAATCACGTCTTACAAGATGGGTTTTTCTTATGTTTATACTTACCCTTTCACATTAGGATTGCAGCCTCCTGTTGACCCTGTTATCATAGAATTTTGCCGTTTTTTCAATATTTTCCTAGGAAGGTTGGTCCCTTAGTATGGCATGTTGTTTCTTGTCTAAGAGTTTTGGCTTCAAAGGTTTCCGTTCCTTTCACCTTTAATCATCTGATGCATTTGTATTCACCTGCTCTGTTTCATCAAGGGATTTTTACTCTAGCTGCTCGGAGTAAGAGAGTTTTAGTAACCCCTGATGATGATAAAGACAGAGGTTGGTTCCTAAGGTATGTTGCTGTTCCCACTGCTGTTCTAGTGGGTGAAAATAATCTTCCCTTCCCTGAGAAGTGGAACCGTGCACGTAAGTACTTTGGTTCGCACTTGTTTTCTTTACATAAAGTTGTATTATGTTTTTAACACCGCATCTGTTTTCCTCTTGTTTTCAGCAACTATGAATATTGTCGAGAATGTCTCCGATTTTCGTAGTTGGGTAGAAAGAATGTTAACTGCTGCTCCTGCCGAGTAAAGATCCTGGAAGTACTTTTCCACAAAATATAAATGGATTGTCAAGACTCATGGTAAGTAGAGTTTTTCTCTTTTATTTCCTTATCTGAATTTTGTTTAATTCTTTCTTTTTTTTTGATAGGGTTTTCTGCCCGTGGGGCATTTTCATCGCTTCCGAAGATGTCATTATCTCATGCCCAGAATGTCTTAGCTAGTGCTTCAAAAAGAAAGGTTCAAGGTTCTCGCTTTGGAGGAGAAAATGAGGATGAAGAAGAGGGTGCTTTAGTGCACCGGGCGAGAAGAAGGCGGGTAGTTTCTGACGATGAGTCTACTCCCGCGCCTCTTTCTTCCATGTTGGAAATCAGGCCTTCTTCTTCTCGTGATCAATCCCAGTCCCTAACTCGAGATCCTGCCGAGCGTCTATTTCATGAAGGTTTTGAAATGTACCCTGATGATGTTCCCCTGGCTACCATCTATCTAGGTTTTGCTGTCGTTCTTGCTCCTCACTCTATGGCTGTTGTTCCTCATCCCATACCTGTTATTTCTTCAGTTTCTTTTCCGTCCATCTCTATCGAAATGCTCGCGACTTCTTTAGCTTCCGGTCCCTCTCTCTTTTCCGCTGTCCCTTCCGTCCCTGCTTCCGTGACTTCTATTATATAAGAAGGGTCTTCCAGCAGGGAGATGAGAAGAGTTACAATTGAGGTTCCAGCCGGTGGAAGCCTCTTCAAAAAGACTGGTGAGCNAACTCCTTAAAGGTATGTACTTTGGAAGAACTTTTGCACACATGTTGTTCTTTAATTAACAATTTAACACATTTGATTGTTTTACTGTTTTTGCAGACGCACCTTATTGGTTTTGAGCTTATGAAGAGAGTTTCCAATTATGAAAATGAGTTGAAGGTGTTCCGTGGGCTCGATTATATTAAAGCACAGTACGACAGTCTTCGAATAGAGATGGGAGCAATTGAAGGTTGTTAAGGCAGAGCTGGCAGTGGAGAAAGCTTCTTTCAGCCAGGTCAATAAGGATAAAGATGTTCTTGAATCTTCATTTGCTGAACAACTGTCAAAATCTACGGAGGAAATCCGGCACCTGAAGCAAATGTTGGGGGAGAAAGAGGAATATTCTGGTGAACTTTTGCGTAATCTCTCCTAGGTTCAAGAGGATCTCCGTGAAGCTCAAATGAAGGTTCAGACTTTGGAGGAATCAATTGCATCTCTAAAGGTTGCCTTGGAAGCCACTGAGACTGAGAATGATAATTTGAAGGGCGAGATTCAGGCTTGGTCAAGGGACTATGGTGACCTTGAAGAATCAACGGTTGTTGACGTGAGTAGGGCATATATGAGTGCTCGCCATGATACATTGTTGGAAATGAGTCGAGAAGGCTTTGACCTTGATGCTGAGATTGCAAAATCTAGGGAAGCTATGGAGAAGACTCAGCAAGGTTTTGATCTCTCTCCAGCTGATGAAGCCCAGGAAGAAGTGGACGATTCTTCCGAAGAAGCTGGTTCTCCTCCTCCTCCTAAAGAATGAAGACTTTTAGTCACCCTTATTTTTTTCTTTTTTATTAGATTGGTGTAATTACTCCCAGCTCCATCAGGAGTAAATTTGAAACTTCTAAAGTCTCCAATTGACAATTTAGGGGCAAAAAATGTATATATCTATGCGGCTAAGTACTAGTTTAGTACTTAGTTTTTAACTTAGCCGCTTTTATATCAATATTTTTGAGACTTTTTGTTATGAGTTTGAGCCTTACTCTTTACTCAAGTCTATTGCTTTGTGTTGCTTTTGTGAGGTTTCTGTTCGTACCTCTAAGCTTTCTTTGCATAAAGATGCGTGCTTTACTTTGAACCCTTTTATGATGGGTGTAGTATAAGCTTTTTAGCCTCTGTTTATAAGAGGCTTTGTTTATGAATTAGGGCCCTTTTAATGTTTTAATGAAGAAGACGTCTCAACTTCATTGAAAATGCAATAGAGTGATAGGAATTTTTCACATGTTTAAGAATGTTTTTGTGAGAGGTTTTTGCTTGAACTTTCACAACATTTTACATGTGTTATGTTTGTCATCTAAAACTCATGTTGCAACTGTTTTGTTTTAACAGATTTGATAATCACTTGTATTTCGTAACTGTTTTTAGTAGATAACAGTTTTTTCGAGTTAATACAAGGAAGTAACTGTTTTTCATTAGTAACAATTTTTGTAAGTATTGGGTTTTTCCCATGACCGTTTTATTTGCAACAGTTGTAAGTACGAGAGAAATGTATTGTAAACCATAACTATTTTATTTGATAACATTTTTTAGAATATATACAAGGGTTTTAATCTTTCATCCGTAACTGTTTTATGTGAATAACAGTTTTTTATTTGAGTACAAAGATTTCATAACTGTTTTGATTACAACAGTTTTGGTTAAGTACAATGATGATGATCTTCTATCCCTAACTGTTTTTGATGTAACAGTTTTTTTGTATAAGAGATGTACATTTCTTCTTCGTAGCTAATAATTTGACTTCTAACCTGAACATGGTTCGAGGGTTTTCAGAGTAGGCTTTCGTAGTTCTTGTGCCAGAGTTTTCAATTCTTTTGCTCGTATCACTTGACTTGTTGGGTGAATGGTTCTTTTAGGCTCGAGCATTCTGACTTCTGGTAGTCTTTTGCTTCATTTTGGCCTTCCATATTATATAGTCCCCCAAGTGTTTGAGCGTTGAAGAATGAGATCTCGAGCACTTGATTATTCCTTCTTTGTGGTCCTTTCCCTGAAAAAGGAAAACATTCCGGACTCGAAGGTATATACTTTTTTAGATGATGACTGCTTAACCCTTTAAAATATCCATCAGAAAGTGTAACCCTAGACCGAGAATTGTGTTATTTCCTCGCGTCTTTGCAGGTCTAATGTAATCATCTGGTGATGGGTTAGCTTTTTGCCTATCATCTAAAAAAGTTAGTAAAGTTTAAATATTCAAATATAAAATCGATCATGCGATACCTGACCGGGGGGTACTTCTTTTTCTTAGAAGTAGTACTTCTTCAGGTGGATGGCGTTCCAGCTCGTTGGTAGAATCCTGCCGTCCATGGCTTCCAACTCGTACGCGCCTTTCCCTGCTATGCCTCGGACCTTATAGGGACCTTCCCAGTTTGGATTTAGTTTGCCAGCTCCTGCTTCCTTTGTTGACTGGAAGACCTTTTTAAGTACAAAGTCCCCAATTTTAAAATATCTGAGATGAGCTTTGCGGTTGTAGTATCGTTCTATAATTTGCTTTTGAGCTGCCATCCGTATTAAGACCGCATCTCTTCGTGACTCGAGCAGGTCTAAATTGGTTTGGAGTTCAACATCATTCGTTTGTTCCGTAGCTGTCATCACTCTCAGACTTAGTTCGCCAATTTCTATGGGTATTAATGCCTCTAAGCCATAAACGAGTGCAAAAGGACTTTCTCCCGTAGCTGTTTTTGATGTAGTTCTGTATGCCCATAACACTGCTGGTAATTCGTCGGGCCAATTGCCTTTTTCTCTGTCTAACCGCTTCTTTATATTGTTGATGATGATTTTGTTCGTAGATTCTGCTTGTCCATTAGCTACGGGATGATATGATGTTGATGCAATCCGTTTGATTTTCCAACTGTCAAAGAATTCTGTGATTTGAGAGCCTATAAATTATGGGCCATTGTCACACACGATCTCCTTTGGAATTCGGAACCGGCATATTATATTTCTCCATAAGAAACTCTTAACATCCTTTTCCCGCACCTGTTTGAATGCTTCTGCTTCTACCCATTTTGTGAAGTAATCAGTAAGTACAAGTAGGAACCGTACCTGACCTTTAGCTGGGGGAAGAGGTCCTACTATATCCATTCCCCATTTCATGAAGGGCCATGGTGATATAATAGAATGTAACAATTCTGCTGGTTGGTGCATTTTATTAGCGAACCGCTGACATTTGTCACATTTTGATATGAAATTCTCCGCGTCTTCTTCCATCTTAGGCCAGTAGTATCCTGCTCTGATTAAGGTTTTTACCAAAGATCTTGCACCTGCGTGATTTCCACAGTGGCCCTCATGGACTTCTCTTATCACAAACTCCGTCTGGTTAGGTCCGAGGCACTTAGCTAGGGGTCCTCCAAACATTTTGCGGTACAAGGTGCTGTGAACTAGACAGTATCTCGCTGCTTTGTGACGGAGCGCTTGAGCTGCTTTTTTGTCTTCAGGCATGGTACCGTTCTGCAAAAAGTTAAGAATTTCATTTCTCCAATCCCAAGTTAAATTATTGAAAGATACCTCATTCTTGTTTTGATCGATTGTCGAATGGAAGAGGTGTACGACGATAGTGTTGTCTTTATTGGTTACGTCCGTAACTGCTGCGAGGTTGGCCAATGCATCTGCTTCAGCATTTTCTTCTCTAGGTATTTGTATTATTTTCCACATTTTGAACTGTCTCACAAGTTCTCGTGCCTTTTCTAGGTACTGTTGCATTCGAGTTTCCCTAGCGATGTAAGTCCCATGCATTTGGGTTACCACCAGTTGTGAATCGCTGTTGATTTCGATTTGTTCAATTGACAACTCTCGTGCCAATTCTAAACCTGATAACAGCCTCGTACTCTGCTTCATTGTTAGGTATTGGATAGCATTTGATTGCTTTCCGTATCTTTTCACCCGTGGGTGATATTAGTACAATACCTAATCCTGCTCCATTTATATTAGAAGAGCCATCTGTAAATAGGGTCCACTGACCTGGGTTTGTACCATTGAAGAGCTGTAATTCCTTTTCTACTTCAAGAGTAATATTACTACTAAAGTCAGCCACAAAGTCGGCCAATATTTGTGACTTAATTGCAGTTCTAGGTTGATATGTTATATCACGCTCACTTAACTCTATGGCCCATTTGGCTAATCTCCCTGACAGTTCTTGTTTATGCAAAATATTCCTTAAAGGATATGAAGTTACGACAGTAATTTGATGACATTGAAAATAAGGACGCAATTTTCTTGATGCCATTATTAATGCTAAAGCTAATTTTTCTAGATGTGGATATCTAGTCTCAGCATCTAGTAAAGTTTTGCTTACATAATAAATGGGAGATTGTTTACCTCTTTCTTCTCTTACCAGTACTGCACTTACGACAATTTCTGAGACAGCCAGGTAGATGTATAATCTTTCTCCTTCTTTTGGCTTTGACAACAATGGTAGTTTTGACAAGTAGACCTTCAAGTATTTTAAAGCCTGTTGACATTCTTCAGTCCATTCGAACTGATTTTGCTTTTTAAGAACTGCAAAGAATTTAAAGCTTTTTTCGGAAGACTTAGAAATAAATCTCCCTAGGGCTGCTATTCTTCCTGTCAATCTTGGGACTTCTTTTTTATTTCTCAAGATTTCAGGTATTTCTTATATAGCTTTTATCTGTGCTGGATTTACCTCTATTCCTCTGTTAGACACAAGGAATCCCAAAAACTTACCAGATTGTACTCCAAAAGCACATTTTTTCGGGTTGAGTTTCATATTGTACCTGTGTAAGATATCAAAAGTGATAGAGAGATGTTGTAGATGATCTACTGCTTGTGTTGATTTTACAAGCATATCATCGATGTAAATCTCCATTTTTTTGCCGAAATGTTCTTGGAACATTTTTTTCACTAACCTTTGATAAGTGGCACCTGCATTTTTAACCCAAAAGGCATAACATTATAACAACAGGTCCCCCGGTTAGTAATGAAGGAAGTCTTTTCTTCATCCAAGGGGTCCATTTTGATTTGGTTATAACTAGAATATGCATCTAAAAAGCTTAACAATTCATGACCTGCGGTTGCATCGATCATTTGATCTATATGAGGCAAGAGAAATGAATCTTTAGGACTGCTTTATTTAAATCAGTATGATCGACACATACCCGCTATTTTCCATTCTTTTTAGGTACTACTAATGTGTTATCTAGCCAGTCAGGATACTTTACCTCCCGTATCGAACCTATATTTAAAAGATTTTGGACTTCTTCATCGATCACTTGATTTTTAAAAGGTCCTTGCTTTCGTTTCTTTTGTTTAACAGGTACGAACGATGGATCTTCGTTTAATTTGTGAGTCATCACTTCTGGTAGGATACCTGTCATATCCGAATGGGACCATGCAAAACAATCCTCATTAGCCTTTAAATAATTGACTAACATACCTTTTTGTTCTGGAGTTAATCTTTCCAACAATTTTATGCCAATGTAAAGTTTCCTTTCGGGCTTTTGTTCAGAGATGGGAACAACCTCGAGTTCTTCAGCAGTTGTTTTGATTTGTTCTTCTTCTTCTGGTTCACGAATGAAATCTGGTCTGGACTCTATGTCCGTATGTTCTGGCTCATTCTTGATGATTACATGATTTGTTTCGTCATTATCCTCTTCCGTACCTATTGGAATATCTATTTCTTTGGTACGTAGCTGATCCGAAGTTTGTTTCATACCTGTTTGTTGATGAGCCTCTGTTTGACAATTCGTTGTTTCTTCCGCGTCTTTTTTGTTGTTAAGAGTTATTGAATTAATATTCCTCGAGGTTTGCTGATCACCCCTGATTTGCCTTATTCCCCATTTGGAAGGGAATTTTATCACTTGATGTAAAGTAGATGGGACCGCTTTCATGTCATGAATCCATGGTCTTCCCAGGATGACGTTGTAAGCCATTTCTGTATTAATGACTTGGAATTTTGCATTTTGGATGACTCTTTCAGCGTAAGTATTGAGTTCGATCTCACCTTTAGTTATCACTGTTGAATTGTCGAACCTAGATATGGTTCGAACCTTTGGAATCATTTTGTTTTCTACTAGCATTTCTTCCATGACTTTCATCAAAATAATATTGACTGAACTGCCTGGATCAATCAACACCCTTTTAACGTTAGTGTCATGAATGAGTAAGAATTTTACCAGTGAGTCATTGTGTGGAAGTATTAATCCATCAAAATCTGCATCATCAAAAGATATTTGATCTTCCCTCGTTTCTTCTCGAACTCGCTTTCCGTGGGTGCTCGTGACTTTTGATGTTAGCTGGAAGACTATCCCGTTTACTTATTCTCCTCCATGTATGACATTGACAGTCCATTTTGGGGAGGGTGGTTTTGGTGGCTCCTGCCTGTTCTTCATATATGCCTGTTTACCTTTATCACTAAACAGGTTTGTTAAATAACCCTGTTTAATAGATGTTCTACTTCACCTTGTAAAAATCTGCAATTTGTTGTTCTATGGCCGTGATCATTGTGGAATTCACACCAATGATAGATGTTCCTCATGTTGGGATTAGAAAACATTTCTTTCGGCCATTTAACTTTGTCCCCCATACTTCTCAGTATTGAGACGAGCTCAGTGCTGCTTACATTAAAGCTATGGTCTCCAATTCGGGTAATATCCCGGGATCGTTCATCTCGATCTCTCCTGGATCTAGATGAGGATGAGTTTGTGTCTCTTCCCGAAGGTATTGTATTTCCGAACCTGGGACGTAGGTCACGTCCCGAGGGTCCTAAGTAAGGATCATACCTGTTTTTACCTGACCTTTTCTCTGATTCTGGGCGTCTTGTTCTGGGGTATTCCTCATCTTTTGATCGTGCAATTATATCCTCTTCAATCCTGAGTTTAGTACTATACTTGTTGTACACATTATTCCATGTTGTGTCTGGGAATTCTCTTAGACTCTCTTTGAGTCGCCTCGTGGCTTCTGGGCTTTTCTCGTTCAAGTTACTTGTGAATGCCATGGCTGCCCAGTTGTCAGGCACCCTCGGTAGTTGCATTCTTTCCCGTTGGAATCTATCTACAAACTCACAGAGCAATTCCTTGTCTCCCTGCTTTATCTTGAATATATCTTCCATTCGTTTTTCAACTTTTTGTGCACCAGAGTGTGCTTTTATAAACGAATCTGCAAGTTCAGCAAAAGAATCTATAGAGTTCTCAGGGAGAAGAGAATACCAGGTTAAGGCTCCTTTCGTGAGTGTTTCTCCGAATTTCTTGACAAGGACTTATTCTATTTCCTCTTTTGTTAAATCATTGCCTTTTACTCCAGTGGTGAAAGCAGTCACGTGATCACGTGGGTCGGTTGTTCCATCGTATTTGGGAACATCAGGCATTCTAAACTTCTTGGGTATAGGTAACGGAGCTGCACTTGGCTTCCAAGGTTGTTGAGAATACCTATCCACATCGATTCCTTTGATAATAGGCGGAACACCAGGGATTTGCTCGATGAGATCGTTCTGTTCTTTCATTTGCTTTTGCATGGTTAGTAATAAATTTTGTAATTCCGAATTATTAGTCGTACCTGGTCGTGTTTCAAGAGGTGTATTGAGAGTTTCATCCCTGGTTAAATTTGTTAACCCCGCTTGCAGATCCTCTACTACAATTGTATTATTCGGAGGCAGTGTTGGTGGTACTGGAGGTACTTGTGGTAATCCTCTTGCAAACTCCTGCAAAGCCTGCCCCACGTATTCGGCAATCATTTGCCTTATTTGATCTGGCTCCACTGGTTGATCGTTATTGTTACGATTGTTAGCTCTTTTAGGGGATGGTTCTCTCGAAGCACGTGGAGTTCCTCGAAGAGGAGTTGGAACTGGGGTTCCATTTCTTTGCTGGTTGTTATCGTCATTGTTGTTGACGTTGTTATTGTTGTCGTTGTTATTGGAATTCGACATGATTTTAAGGATATCAGTTGGTAGAGAAAATGATGAATATCAGGGTCCCGACAACGGAACCAATTTGTTTAACCAAAGAATAAGATCCTTTGACCAAAGCTATTTTAAGATAAACTCGGGTTACTGATAATCGTAAAGAGAATGAAATAATAAGTAAAGGAATAATAGATTGATAGAAATATGCGAGAAGTAAAATAGTTTGTATTCGAGAATTCAGATGTCTTGTTTGTTACATTTTCTTCCCTTTTATAGGGAGATTCTCCTAGTACAACGTTCAGATTCCAGTAATGATGGCTCATTAATGACTAATTATTATATTAATGATGCGTTACAATGGTGAATCGTAACTGTTATTTTAGGAGTTACATAACGTATATGACATTAACTGTTGATCCTCGAATCTGCCCATTATTGTGTCCAGATTTGTCACGATCGTGTCTCTTCTTCTTCATTAGGTTTCCTGTGGCTGATATACTCGTGGTTGATAATTCTGTGTGCGTTGAGTTAATCTTGTACCTGCTCGATGCTTTGTCTAGATTATTTTCAACCGTGTCTCTTTCTCGTGGCTATTATATGAAAGAGTATACTAACCGTATCTCTTTTATCCCATGCCTCCGTGTATCTTTACCTCCACATGTGTTGTTTTCTTTGGTCCACATAGTTGGCTGAGTCATGCAAATTCTGGCTACGTGTAAAGCTATGTTTTACAAATACAACTATGTTGGGATTCCCCCCTCTTATAAAAAGGGGGCCCCTGTCATTTTTTAAAGACACACATTAATACAAGGCACAAGAACATTCTCTGCTTTACCTTAACATTCTCTATTTCTCTCTACTAGCTCATTTACTCATATTTATTGCTTTTCATTTATAGTTCTTCATAAATATCTCATTATTGATCATAAATAGCACACCACGAGGCCTATAAATCTATTATAGCTTCACCGACCATTAGACATCAACTCCGAACCTCGGTCCTAAAGACCCTCGAGGCTAGTATCGAGGTTTCGACTTAAGGCGCTCCGGTTTGCTTTTCTTTAGCTTTCTAACTGTTTTCGCTCCATTATATCCTAACACACTTAATATCAGCTGTTTAATAATTGGTACTAAGATAAATCGCATATTTTTGGAACCACTTAATCAAATATAATTGTAATTACCATTTTTCCGGTACACAGTTTGGCGCCCACCGTGGGGCTAAAAATAATAGTGATTGTTTTAGTGTTGGTTCGTTGAAAAAACGCAAGTTATCTTTCACACATTTTCTTGTCCGAAGAATCTTTGATTTCAGGCAAGAATGTCTAACTCAGTGAACGCACGCGAAAACAACGGATTTGAAGACCGTGGAGAAAACAACGCAGCTGTTTCAGGCGTCGGGGCACCACTACAAAACCCTGAGGGTGTACCAACGCTCAACACATCGACGTCAGCTCCCGCACCAACGGTGACACGCACCATGCGGGAGAACAGGAGATTCAAAACACCCAGGTTCAGGAAGAAAAGTAGGTAAGCCATCATGATATTTTCGAAATATTGCAGGCACAGCAGTTGGCAATCGCTCAGCTACAAAGCCAGTAGAAGACTGCAAGCACCATAGCTCCACAGGCGGCTCCCCGAGTCGAGCAGGTTCCGAAGAGATCTAGCAACGAGGGGTCGGCAAGAAATCCAGCCATCATGAAAATGCTCGAGGACCTCACCAAGAGAATAAATTCATGGGAAAAGAGGATAGAAGCAAACGACAAAAAAGTTGAAACCTACAACACCAGGGTCGACCAAATTCCGGGTGCACCCCCGTTCTTGAAAGGTCTGGACTCGAAAACGTTCGTGCAAAGACCTTTTCCTTCGAGTGCGTCCACGAATCCCATCCCAAAGAAATTCAGGATGCCCTACCTGGAGAAATACAATAGGACTTTGGACCCCAACGAGCACATCACCGCCTACACTTGTCCTGTGAAGGGAAATGGCTTAAAAGAGGATGAGATCGAATCCGTCTTGTTAAAAACGTTTGGAGAAACATTTTCGAAGTGAGCCATGATGTGGTACCATAGACTTTCCCCTAATTCAATAGATTCGTTTGCCGTGCTGGCAGATTATTTCATATAGGCACACGCCGGAGCCATCAAAGTTGCAACCAGGAAGTCAGACGTATTCAAAATAAAGTAGATGGAAAGAGAGATGCTGCGGGAATTCGTATCTCGCTTCCAAATGGAGCGGATGGAGTTTCCTCCAGTATCCGACGATTGGGCGGTACATGCTTTCACTCAGGGCCTAAGTGAACGAAGTTGGATAGCTTCGAAGCAGCTGAAACAAAACTTGGTTGAATACCCTGCTGTCACCTGGGCAGATGTTCACAACCGCTACCGGTCAAAAATCTGGGTAGAAGACGACCAGTTGGGAGCCCCCTCAGGTTCGGTATACCCTAGCAGGTTCTTGAAGAAAGAACCGAGACTGAGCAAGGAAAGGTACCAAACGTACGTTAAGGACCGAGGGAACGCTCCTAGACGGAACATACCACACAACGATCAAAGTTTAGATCGAGGTCATAACTCTCGGGGACTCGTGAGCCAAGTCGGTTATGACCGACCCACGGGACCAACAGAAGCGCCCCGGCTATTAGAATACAACTTTAACATTGATGCTTCAGACATCGTATCAGCTATAGGTCAAATCAAGGACAATAGATGGCCGAAGCCCGTATTGTCAGACCCATCACACAGAAATCACAACCTGGTATGTGAATTCCATAACACACACGGTCATAGAGTCGAAGCCTGCAGGAAGCTCAGGGAAGAAGTAGCTCGGTTAATCAACAAGGGACATATCCGGGAGTTACTCAGTGATCGAGCTAAAACTCAAATTCAGGAAAGAGAGGCGAACAGGAAGAATGAGATAGGAGAGCTGCAGCACGTCATACACATGATCACGGGAGGGATCGACACCCCGCGAGAACCGGTCCTCAGGCGAACAAAGATATCCATCACTAGGTAAAAACGGACTCGAGGGTACATACCCGAGGACGCCCTCACGTTCAGTGACGAGACATCAAGACCTTGTATCAACCTCACAACGATGCTCTCGTAATCTCTTTCCTTGTAAATACATTTCAAATTAAATGTGTACTCGTAGATCCAGGTTGCTCGGCCAACATAATCAGGTCAAGGGTAGTAGAGCATCTCGGGTTGCTCGAACAAACCATGCCTGCCACCCGAATTCTAAACGGATTCAACATGGTAAGCGAGACAACAAAGGGAGAAATCACCATCCCGGTCAACATGGTCGGCACAATCCAAAACACCAAATTTCACGTCATTGACGGGGACATGAGATACAACGCCTTGCTCGAAAGGTCGTGGATACACTGCATGAGAGCATTACCGTCGACCCTTCATCAAATGATGAAGTTTCCATCAAAGGAGGGAGTAAAGACTGTTTACGGGGAGCAACACGCCGCAAAAGAAATGTTCGCTACACGATGTGGCATGAATGACGATACCCTCCACGTCAAAAGAATCGGGCGACAAACATGCGTCCACGCCCCCAGTCGCTTCCGAACTCTTAAGTAAAGGATCGTGCCACGTCCCTGGAGCGGGCAGACAACGCCACCACAACCGAGGTATGACAATCCCTTTTTGCTCATTTAAATTTCATGTTAACTTATACGCAGATGCCCGGCAAGGGGGAAGCGAGACGTCTTCCAACTCGAAGACCCCCGGGTTTTAAATCACGAGTCGCACTCTTTTCCTTCGGTCAGATTTTTGTCCCAAAAAGGGTTTTGCCGGCAAGGTTTTTAACGAGGCAACATATATATGCTACCTGGGGAGAACTTGAAGAAGTATTGGCTTCATTCCAATCAGCATCGAATACTGGGGAGCATCACCACGGGAGGTCATCTTCTCGAGTGAGTCAAAGCAAGCCAAGAAAGGATTCCAAGAGAAAAAATTGTATACCGGGTCGAATGAACCGTGTCCATATGAAAGGGTCGAACCCTCAACAAAGAAAACATGTATACTTGTACCAAACAATCAAAGGACTATTGTTTCCATCAAAACAATTTGTGATTCAAAGAAGTTGCCGTTTTTAGGGGAAGCCCCCAAGGTTGTCTCGGGGACTGCCATCGAAACTTGAGGTAGTAAGATCCCAAGCGGGTAACCTCGGGCGTGCTCGAAGTTATAAGACTTCGAGTAGGGCACAACCAAATCATATAATCCCGACTTCAAAGCCAAGGCTATATATTCAAACTTGTAAGACCCCTAAAAAGGCATACCCTGGAATATAGATGCCGAGGATACGATACTCGGGGTTAAAGGCTACGGCCAAACACGAACGACTTTGGTTGATAAGGCTACGACCAAACACGAACGACTTCGGTCGATAAGGCTACAACCAAATTAACGCAACTCGGGAATGCCCGACTGTTGTGATGAAATCAAATCATTCGAAGTTGTTTTGAAAGGACCGGTTAAAATCACGCTACCTTTGGTGTAAGCTAGAGATTCAACATTTTCATGTCGGCTCATAAAAACGAGAGTTTGAAGCATTTTCATGTCGGTTCGTAAGAAAGAGTTTCGAACATTTTCATGTCGGCTCGTAAGAAGGAGTTTTGAACATTTTCATGTCTGCTCACAAAAAAAAAAGAGTTTCGAACATTTTCATGTCGGCTCGTAAGAAGGAGTTTCAAACATTTTCATGTTGGCTCATACGACAAAGCCTCCCTGGGTGACCGTTCGTCACGACTCATAATAGAGGTCCTTTTGGGCCATCGAAGAGTCGGGTGGACACGAAAAACTTCAAATAAATCTTTAAACAATAGAAAATATGGCCATGCTAAAGACTGGTACAAGTTGATTCGAAGAAAACCCAAGGGTGGATGTCCTCGAGTCGAAACCCAACTCAAAGACTAAACCCGGGACAGGTTAAACTAAAAACTCCTAATGGAAAATATGTCGGAGCCTAAGGGCCGACACAAAGAGCCTATGGGATGATTAAAGGTCGCACTGACTCAGTAATTAAAAGCCTAAACACAAAGATAACAGTCACAAGTCGGTTGATCGACTGTCAGCATACACCAAAGTCGGGAATACAGGGAGAACAAACACAAGCAAACCGAAATGGACAAAGATTCTCGTATACACACACTAATACATTTACAAACTCTCTCAGTAAAGATCTATGTGAAAAAGGGAAGCGTAGTTTGCTTTCGGGACCAGCTCCCCTGAAGATCTTCGAACATCAACACCGAAACTAGTGGAAAGGAAGAACTGGGCGTCAACCTTGTCCTCTTTAGCCTGCTTTATCTCTTCCGAAAGATAAAAAGCACGGGCATGTACCTCCTCGAGGGTCTCCCGGCGGGATTTACATCGAGCGTGCTCCCTGCTTCTTCTCTCCTCATAAAAGGCTACCCTCAGCTCATCCTGAGTGTCAGCGGCCTCCCTCAGGCAAACATCCACTTTCTTATCAGCTTTTTCTCGTACCTCTTCAGCTTCGGCCCAGGCATCGATGGCTTCGGATTTCATTCGTAGAAGATCGGCCTCGAGCCTCTATACCCGACTTGATAGCACCGAGTTGTCTTACCAAACGTTCCTAAGGTGCACCTCAAGGGCAGAAACCTTGGCTAAAGCATTCTTATTGGCCTTAGCATGGGCGTCAGTCCGAGCCCTAAGCCCAATACATTCGCGTTCGGCCTGACCGAATCTGCCCCAGAGACGTTCCAAGTCCTCCGTCTTTTTCTGCAGCTGCAACACCAGAACATTAAACCCTGAAAACAAGATAAAGAACACATGCGGCGTCAAAGAAGGAATCACATGTTCCTCGAGGCAACCCTCGTAGTCGCGGTTCTGACTCACCTCGTACCGAAGGTGTGTCAATTCCTTCGTCTGTCTTTCACTAAGGAGCTTGAAAGATCTCTCACTGTCCAAAGCTTTTCGCAATTCATACATGAAATTATCAAAAACCTGCGGAAGGAAAGATTTATTTAAAAGGTGGAAATATAGCGCCAAAACATTGACGAGTCATCGGTTCTTACCACAGTGCAGAATTGTTGTGCGCCCTCAAAAGATGAGCGAACATCTCCGGGACTTTCCCTCTCCTTCGCAGCCCCCTAGAGGGGAACATGGTCATTAGTGACCTTACCCTCATTAGACGGGCCTTGACCCTGAACCTCTGAAGAAGTACCTTCAACATGAGAAGCTGGCAGCTGAGAGCAATCTTTCTTCCTTGGAACGCCTTCGGAGAGACGGCCAAATGGCGGCAGGAGGGAAACTCTATCACCCCCCTTGCACCTCTGGGAGAGTCTTGTCTCGCAGCGAGTCTCCCCGCTCACCAAAGGCTCTTTCCATTTATTGCGGTTCCCTAGCCCTAGGACGAGCATCTCCTTGCTCTCTTCGAGAGAGCCATGTCTCGCTCTCGGGAACTCCCTGACACCTGCATAGGGTAAAGTCAATAAGGTTAACGGGTGGTCCTTAATGGAAGAAGTTCGACAGAAATCACCTTAGGGCGTGACCTCCCACCTACCCTTCGACAGATCATGTCACTTACGCTCATCGTAAGATGAGCAAGCCTTCAGCTTCCAAATCTAGTCCGCCAAATCGGGGATTTCGCGAGGTGACCACGGGGTCGCTGAAAAAAGGGTAGAAGAAGAGGATTTAGTGCGAAACCAGTATCCGCCTCAAACAAACACAATGACAGCAAGAGTGTGCCACTTATGTATAGGATTCCATCTCTCAGGAAACGGTACCACAGGGATGATGTCGGGGGTTCGCACTCAGACAAACCGTCATGTCCACCCTCAATCTTTGTTTTTCTCTCCCTTAGCAATAGAGGATCGAGAGGTCCGGCGCAGAAAGGTAACTATCCCCCTACAGTGCATAGGCCGACATAACCTGATGAGGTGGTCGAGGGTAAACTCGAGCTCGGCCTTTTACGCAATAAACCTGGTCATCAACACGATCCTCCAAAATGACGGGTGGACCTGTGCCAGGGTGATCCGGAACTTCCGACAAAATTCGAGAATGACCCTATCAAGGGGGCCCAACGAAAAGGGGAACGTATATACATTCAGGAACCCTTCAACGTAACATAATTCCCCCCCCCCCCCA
>ML283785.1:17247-81858 GCA_005239495.1 Nicotiana undulata | reverse complement strand
CCCCCCCCCCCCCAAGGAAGGGGCGTGTAGTACCACATCTCTTCCCCATCCACAATCTCTCCTCATCGCCTCGAGGTGATCTCCTCCTATCGATGGTATGGGCCTCAACGAGCAATCCCGACGGTCTTGAATATCGAAAGACCTCCCTGACGTGGAACCACCCTTCGAGGCAAAATGTCCCGTGGTTTGTTCAGCATAAACTGGCAGTGTACCACCGTCCGAATGAGAAATAGAGGAAGATCTTTCCTCTCGCTAGCCGACGGATTCAGACGCAGTAGCCATGATTGAAATAAAGTAAGAAAGGGAGGGAAGGCCTGAAGTGGGAATATCAGTCTAAGATGGCAGAGCGCTGAATGACGGAATAATTTTATGAAGAAAGAATTATTCTATAGAGCAAAATCTCCAAGTGAAGGGCGAGAACGCGTGTATATATATATATATATATATATATATATATATATATATATATAGAGAGAGAGAGAGAGAGAGAGAGCAAGCAGCGACTATTCACCTAACCTGAAGGCCAATAAGTTAAACCAACTCATTTACTCCCCCTTTTTCGGGGAATGCACCGGCAGGGCTGTGTCAATCATTTCACGAATCATGCCTACGAAGAATCGAGGCCCCCCGATGGATTCAATTCCAAGGCAGCACCCGAACTAGAGATCCCCACTATCATAATCAGGGGCCCTGAGGGACCACCTATGCTGGTTCGACTCGAGATAGTACCTGTTCTCGAGAGCTCTGCTGTCCTAAGAACAAGTTTCGGGAGATCGACGTCAAATTCGAAAAGAATATCTTTGCAAAAGGAAGTCAGGAGGAAAAAGGAAAATCCTTATATTCATTAAGTGACATTTACAGAGTTGTGTCTCTACGACATTTTCCCCCAGGAGCTGATATATAAAAAATATGGTAGAAATAACAGAGCGAATCTATTCTTCGCGCTCGCCGTCAGCCGAGTCAAAAATGGAATCACTGTCGGAACTTACGCCCGACGAGGATGTGGGTGCCGTCTCTTCTTCCAAAGCCCTGGCTTCTTCGGCTTCAACATGGAAATCGGCATCCCTAGCAATTGCCTCTTCGAACGCCAGCCTCCTAGCTTGGGAACGAGCATGCTCATTGTCCTGTTTCAACTTCTGCGCTGCCTTTTTAGATATTTCCCTGGCTTGGTTATTGGCAGCAATGTCATCCTTCCTATATGATGCAACGTGACCTTCAGCCTCGGATTTGGCCGCAGGCAGTCGGACTATCTCCTCATGGGAATTTTGGAGAAGGCCTTGGGTCAAAGTCAGATCGCCTCGAAGAATATACCTCTCCGATACCATGGCCTCGAGTCGTCTCTTCAGCTCAAGGGTCTCGTCACCCTTGACTACTGCCTCCTCCCGAAGGTTTTCCGCCAGGGCATTCTTTTGAAATATATGCAACGGCAAAATAAATTAGTAAAGGTCAATTTGTGTGCGCACGGTAGAAAACCTACGAATGCCACACTACCTGCTCGTCGAAACTGGCCCGAAGCCCTTGCAGCTCATCCTTCTATCGGGCTAGGGAAATCTTTAATCCCCTTATCTTGGAGGTAGACTTACTGAGCTCCCCCTCGCAACGGGTGAGCTTGTCGCTTTACTTGTAGAAAACATGGCCATACGCCTCCTTGGCCTACAATACAAAAGAGGACAGTTAAACGAGCAGAAGTAAGAATTCAGAACGATAAGTAGTAAATCATGAAAATCACCCGTTCCAGATGTCTTTCCACCCCCTCAAAGGTAACAGGGACGTTGGGACTAGCCTTTTCTTCGATGATGTCAAACAAGTCCGCGAAAGCATCATCTTCCCCCCGAAGGATGTCTTCATTAAAGGTGCCCCGATCCCAGGCATCCCTAATCTCACTCGAGGAAAAGGAAGGGCCCAGAGTAGAATCACACACGACATCGAGGCCAAGACTCCCGATCTCATCAACGCGGGTCGGGTCGTGCCCTGAGGATGGCTCGGGGACTACAATCGGTCCGCACAATATGCTTTGCGGCCGCAATGCTTTAGCTTCCAAAATTTCACCTCTCTGAATCTCCTCACTGCGGACCGCACTAAATGGAGTGCGACCGCAGTAGATCTATTGCACTGTGCTTGGACTTGTTCTTGGTACTTGTGCATGTTTCACTCCTTTTTGAGCTGGTTTTGACTAATTTCCACCTTTTTGACCAAACCCTGCAAACAAATACAACATGTAAGCCTTTGGGACTATTTTGTATACATTTTTAATCAAAACTCAAGTAAGAAGGAGTGTAAAATGAATTATAATCCCTAGTTATCAACTCCCCCAAACATAAGCTTTTGCTTGTCCTCAAGCAAAGAAAATAAGACCCACCCCTTAAGATTAAATCCAAGAAAATCCAGTTGCCCTAAGGTGACTCTTCTAGCATCAATTGGGACTAACAATTGCCCTCAATTCAAATGAATCATTAACAACATCCGACCTTCTAAACATCATGGATTCAGAGTGACACAAGAACATCAAGAGTTGACTCAACCCATCAAAGAAACTCTTTCTACTACTTTGGTCATTGTGGAACCCAAACTCATACTCCTCAACTCTCCCTAAGCAATCCTCACTTTTAGATTGTAGCACTCAGAACGAGGATAATAGAAACACACTCATCTCTCTCAAAGAAAGGTCTCAAGTCTGGCTCTAAGTACCATAGGCTTGCTCCTTATGTGAGTCACCACTAATGTAAGCTTCATTCAACTCAAGATCATATAGGGATTTTGTGGAAAGATAGTGAAGGCTTTTGGTTCAAGGTAGGAAATATTTGGTCTATGTAGGTTCCATCTTCCCTTAAGCACTTCGTTTGCTTCATTTTGGCATACATTCTCTTGACTCTTTGAGTCATTAAGTTCTTTTTGAGGGGTTAGAGAGACACACTGTCACTCTTTCTTGTTCATTTCAAACCTTTTTCTCCTTTCTAAACATTCCACACCTTTCATCTCTTTTCTTTCATTGATTCCCTTTATTTCTTCTAGATTGTTTATTCTTTTTGACTTTTTGATTTTTCTTTCTTTTTTATTGCCTTTCGTTTTCTTCATTTTGTACCTTTTTTCACTTTGTTGCATTCCTCGTCTCTCCTCCAAACTTATGCTTTTTCCTTGAGCTAAGGAAATATAGGGTGCCAAGAGAGGGTTAGAACGGGTAAAGGCTTGTATCGTGGCTTTTGAAAGTAAAAGGTCTAAGGCTCAAAAGGGTTGACTAGGGATATTATCATTGGTAGGCCATGGAAGTTGTCAAGACATCCTTCGGATCAAGGAGATCCTATAATCACATCTCAAGTCAAACTACACTTAGTATTTTGCCTAGACAAACATTCAGGGCAAGTTCTAGACTAATGGCACGGGACTTGGACTTGCAATTCAAATTCTCACCACACAAGGTATGAGATTGCTAAAGAAATAGAGTCGGGGGCCCACAACGACCTTAGCTAAGATTTGAGCAACACAATGGTCCCGAAGAACCGTTTGATGATTATCGGCCAACACAAGAGTCTCAAGGTCACAACTTTCACCATCCTATACATAACAATTTGCTTTTGACCATAAGATCAAAGGAAAATGTGTTAGGCCTAAGTGAAGCTTTGCCTGAGGCATTGTTACTTACTAGCTACTATTTATATAAAAAACAAAAAAAAAAAAACAAACTCGAACCCTTTTTCATGCCATCCATCATCAAGAAGAGCCACCCGGTTCACACAACTTCGACCTTTGGAAAGAACCGTGGCATTAAGAAAACCAAAGGCTTATTGCACGCAGAAATTCAAAACAAGAAGCCACAAAAGTAAAATAAGAAGCTATGAAAGGAAAAATGCGGAAAGTAAGATAAATATATACAAGAGGGGATTTATCCGAATATACATAGAGGGAATGAATATATACATCAGAAGGTAACTTTATATACAGACCAAAGTTGCAAAATACTAAAAGTAATTTAGAATGGTAAAATTATATACATACCAAAAGTAAAAAGAAAGCATCATAAAAGTAAAAAGTGTCATATAGACAGTCATCCAAATAGGACTACCCCCTCAAATGAAAGCTAGCATTGTCCTCAATGCTAACTAATCAAAAATAGCACAAAACAAAAAGAGGAGAGTAAAAAGAAACTCCCTATTGGCCCTCCGTCTGCATAGGCTCTTGGTGCTGGGTCCTCAGACTGCTCGGGAGCCTGTGACTGGCTCCTTGTAACCTGTGTATTCTCTGGGACCTGGGACTGTATCAGAATCTGGGGCTGCTCCTGGACTGGCATCTGGGTCTGGGCAGAGGAATCTCCTTGCGGGTCTGCCAACTGTATCGCAGCATCAACAGTATGGGGAATCACCCTCCTCCTCTTTGGTGGCCTCTCTAACTCCTGCTCCGGCTCAGGCTGGGCTGCTGGGGCCGGGTCATGGAACAACATATCTAGAGGCAAATGATCAGCCTTCAACTTCTCCACCTCTATCTCCAACTTCTTTACTGACTGCTTGGAGGCACGAGTCTTTCTTAATTTCTTTGTTTCCTTAGCAAGCTCCTTCAGTTCCTTACCATGAGAATCAACCACATCAATGATCACTGCTGGTTCTCTAGGAGCTTCTTCTGGTTGTCCAGAAGCTCCTTGAGAGTGTACTCCACTGACTGTGGGACCTGTGGCTGAGGAGGTGCAGACTTGGCTACCACCGATGTAGAAAGTACATACAGCTTAGAAGTAGTTGTCTGCATCCAATTGTTGATACTAGTGAGGGTCTGGCTCAATCGGTGGGCAGTCAAGGGATATGCTGCAGAGGAGGGAATAGCTGGGACTGTAGAAGTGAAAGGTCCTGGGGCCGTGTCTGGGGTGGCTGAAGGAGGATGAGTAGAAGCCACTACAACTACTGGCTCTTCAGACTGGCCAGTAGAAGTAGTGGACTTGCCCATGTAGTTCTTGCTTTTAGCGTTGTCATCACCCTGCAGGCTAAACCAGGAAAATGGAGCTTTTGGTTTTATCTTCACATCAAACTTCCTAATTTCTACCTCTTGATCCTCGAAATACATAGTTAGGAAATTTGGGAAGGGGTATGATCTGTCACCTTCGTTCACCACCCGTGTGATTACTTTGGACATCACATTCCCGAGGTTGACCGGGTACCCTGCCATGATTGATGCCACTAACACAGCCCGGGAGAGAGGAAGAGAGTTTTCGTGGGTGGTGGGATCTAGTTGGCTGCACACAAACATCTCCCACCCTTTTGCTTCGAAATTCAGGGTTCTCCTCAAAAATTTAACTCCCCCTTGCAACCATTCTGAGGTGGTACCCGGGATTGCCAAATGCTCTGCTAACCATGGACGGACATCCTCCCCCAAATCTAACTCTCTAAGTACAATTTCTCATCCTCCTCCGGGAAGTCCAGGTAGTCGTTGATTGTTTTCCCATCAAACATTATTGTCAGATTTTGCACCTTAGTCACTTTAGTGTCCTTTTTGACATGGGCCACATTGGCGTATAACTCTTTGACTAGGTGCTCATTGGCTTCCACCACTTGGCATGAGAAATAATCTCGGCTAGCTCTCTCTTTGAACTGCTTCATCACATTAGGGTTGTGGGCAAGAGGTCCTTTCTGATGAATTTTTGCTTCGGTATAAACTTCCTCACGGGCCACCACTCTCGGAACTTGTGGTAGGTTGGTTCACTCACAAACCTGTCTTTCCATGCTTCTGGTTTCCTTGTTCTCTCTACTCCTCCTACTTGGGGATCACCCCCTCCTTCTTCTTATGTGGAATGCTCACCGGATAGTGAAGATGTCGGTGAGGTAGAATATTCATTGTCACTAGCCGCACTGAGCCCTCAGACAACTCAGGAGACCTCTGTGCTGATGATTGGGCAGGAGGGGAGCTTGGAGGTGTATTTGTCAATCTCAACCTCTACGGAAAGTTAGGGACATACTCTGGCACGGAATCATAGTCAGATGCCTTCCGGGAGGGTGCATACTCACTTCCCGAATGAGAGGCAGCTCTATCCAAAGCTTTAATTGTCTTTCTGGTCACTTTGATACTTTTCCGTACTGGGGATTCAATTTGATCATCCCCTTTCCTCTACCCCGGGAGGACTCCCCTTTTCCGGGTTATTTTCTACCACTGCCTCTTGATTGAACCATTGTCTGCAAGTGGAATTCAGATTGAATTTGTTAGTATCACAATAGTAGATGTATCAGTGAGAAATAAAAATTGCAGACAGTAGAAGGCCTAGCAGTAGAAGGCCTAGTAGAAGGCCTAGTTGAAGAAGGCCGCAAAGAAGGTATCGCGGACCGCACAAAATGCATCGCGGTCCGCACTGAGGTGGGGTTCAGACTACCCACTTCTCTGAAGAAGGCCATCGCGGACCGCACAAAATGGTGATGCGGTCCGCATTAAGGCACCGCAGACCGCACAAAATCCATCGCGGCCGCGGTCCTGACCTTGTAAACTCTCTGAAGTCAACCCATCGCGGTGCGCACAAAATGGCATTGCGTACCGCGGTGAGCATTGGACAGTTACACTAACGTAGGGTTTCAAAATTTTGTCCCAAATTGAGCCTAAAATAACATATTATTGATCCCCTAGGAGTTTAATCAGTGTTTTAAAACTAATTAGTCCTAATTTAACAATTACTAAGCAAACCCTAGCATTGATTGAAAGCAAAAGGGAAGAAAAAGAAGAAAAACAACTATTTAAAAAGAAAATAACAAAGTTAAACAAATAAGAAAAAAAATTAAAATTACCAGATGTGAGATGAATGAGATGTAGCAGGATGTAGCAGGTGAAGTCAAGAAGTGTGCAGAGAGCGAAAAGTTTGAAATGAAGGCCTCAGGCCCTATTTATAGAAAAGGGACTCGGGGCCCACGTCACTTACCCACCGCGGACCGCTCAAATCGGTACCGCGGTTCTTAACTTTAAGTGGTACTTGGCAGATGTCAGGTCCGAACCGCAGGAAATGCAATGCCGCCGCAGTGGTCCACCGCGGACTGCACAAATTGCATTGCGGCCGCGGTGGAAAACTTCAGAGAACCCCTTTTTACTGTCAAATCACTCTGCGGACCGCATTGAAACCCCCCCCCCCCCCCCCCCCCCCACCCCATCCCCCCCCCCCCCCCCGCACTTAGGTCATTGCAGCCGCACAAAATCTAATGCGACCGCAATGCAAACTTCAGAGAGCTCATTTTTTTCCAACTTAGTCATGCACTACATCAAAATAATCCTACAACATCCCACAACTAGTTAGTCCAAAAACAAATCCTATACTTCAAAGAAAATCAAAGAAAGACAAAAAGAAAAACACATGGGTTGCCTCCCACGAAGCGCCTGATTTAACATCGCCGCAGGACGCAGGTTACCCTCAATTCACTTTAGATGGAGCAGTGCCACCATGTGCCTGTCATTAATTTTGCCCAAGTAGTGCTTGACCTTGTGCCCATTAACTCTGAAAATCTCCCCACTTTTGTTCTTTAAATCAAGTGCACCAAACGGAGTCACAAACACCACTTCAAAAGGTCCACTCCATTTCGACTTAAGCTTTCCCGGAAATAGACGTAACCGAGAGTTGAACAAGAGAACCAGATCACCCACTTTGAACTCCTTGCCATGAGCATATTTATCATGAAGGTACTTCATTTTGTCCTTGTACAAGGACGAACTGGAGTAGGCATGGAATCTGAATTCATCAAGTTCATTAAGGTGCTCCACACGAAGATTGGCTGCCATATCCCATTCAAGATTCAGCTTCCTCAAAGCCCACATGGACTTGTGCTCTAACTCAACAGGTAGATGGCAAGATTTTCCAAACACCAACCGGTACATAGACATATAATTCGGGGTCTTGTAAGCAGTCCTATAAGACCATAGAGCGTCATCCAACTTCTTTGACCAATCGGTCCTATTTGCATTGACCGTCTTTGACAATATATTCTTGATTTCTCTGTTTGAGACTTCAACTTGGCCACTCGCTTGAGGATGATAAGGAGTGGAAACTTTGTGATTGATACCATACTTTTCAAGCAAAGTATCAAAAGCTCTATTACAAAAAAATGCGACCCCCCATCGCTGATGATTGCACGAGGAGTACCAAAACTTGTAAAAATGTTCTTTTTGAGAAATGCAACAACACTCCGGACCTCATTTTAGGGTAGAGACACGGCTTCAACCCATTTTGAAACATAGTCAACTGCCACGAAAATGTATGTGTTCCCACATGAGCTAACAAAGGGTCCCATAAAATCGATGCCCCATACATAAAAAATATCCACTTCGAGAATGGTATTGAGAGGCATCTCATCTTTCTTCGAAATTCCCCCTTCTCTCTGACATTCGTCACATCTCTTGATTATGTCACTAGCATCCTTGTACAAAGTGGGCCAAAAGAAACACAACTTAAGACTTTGAAGCGGTCCTTGCCCCACCATGATGGCCACCATAAGGAGAGGAGTGGCATGACTCAAGAATTGACCCTTGATCTTCCTTGGGCACACAACACCGGATGACACCATAAGTGCATATCTTGAATAAATACGGTTCATCCCAATAATAATCCATGCTATCCCATCTAAGCTTCTTCCTTTGGTTAGAAGAGAGCTCAAACAGGACAACACCGGTGACAATGTAGTTGGCGATGTCCACGAACCATGGCATTTCTTGCATAGATACGGAGAGAAGTTGTTCATCCGGGAAACTATCATCAATATCAAGCCCATCACTAGGTCTCTCTTGCTCCTCCAAATGAGAGAGATGGTCAGCAACTTGATTCTCACTCCCTTTTCTATCAATGATCTCCAAATCAAACTCTTGAAACAATAATACCCACCGCATAAGTCTAGCATTTGAATCCTTTTTCGTCATGAGATACCGGAGCGCCGCATGGTCAGTGTGAACTATGACCTTGGCACCCATAAGATAAGGACAGAATTTCTCCATTGCAAAGACTATAGCCAACAACTCCTTCTTAGTGACGGTGTAATTCATTTGGGCAGAATTCATTGTCTTGCTTGCATAGTAAATGTGGTGAAAGATTTTGTTCACCCTTTGGCCCAAAACCGCCCCCACTGCCACATTACTAGAGTCACACATTAGCTCAAAAGGATAGCTCCAATCCGACACGATGATAATTGGCGTGGTGGTTAGCTTGTGCTTCAACAACTCAAATGCACTTATGCAATTCTCATCAAAGTGGAACTTTGCATATTTATCTAACAACTTGCAAATAGATTGCACAACCTTCGAGAAGTCCTTAATAAAATGCGGGTAGAACCCGGCATGCCCAAGAAAACTCCGGACTCCTTTCACTGAGGTCGAAGGAGGAAATTTGTAAATGACCTCGATTTTAGCTTTGTCAACTTCAATTCCATGTCTTGAGATTTTATGGCCCAGAACTATCCCTTCTTCAACCATAAAGTGGCATTTTTCCCAGTTGAGCACTAGGTTGGTTTCTTCACAACGAGCAAGGACTTTGTCAAGATTGCTCAAACACTCATCAAAGGAGTCCCCAACCACGCTGAAATCATCCATGAATACCTCTAGAAAGTCTTCAACCATGCCAGTAAAAATTGCCATCATGCACCGCTGAAATGTAGCGGGTGCATTGCACAATCCAAAAGGCATCCTGGAGGGAGAAAATGTCCCATAAGGACAAGTAAAGGTTGTCTTTTCTTGGTCTTTCGGAGCAATCAAGATTTGGTTATAGCCTAAATAACCATCCAAGAAGCAATATAAAGCTCTACCAGCAAGTCCGTCAAGTATTTGATCCAATAAAGGCAAAGGGAAGTGGTCCTTGCGAGTCACCTTGTTCAACTTTCGACAATCCATGCATACCCGCCAACCTGTGACTGTCCTTGTTGGAATGAGTTCATTCTTGTCATTTTTTACCACGGTCATGCCACCCTTTTTTGGAACACATTGGACCGGAGAAGTCCAAGCACTATCTGAGATTGGGTAGACGACCCCTGCATCAAGCCACTTGCTTATTTCTTTTTTCACAACTTCTTGCATTGCCTCATTTAGCCTCTATTGATGTTCTACGGAAGGATTTGATCCATCCTCGAGAATGATTTTGTGCATACAAAACGCGGGGCTTATTCCTCGAATATCTGCAAGTGTCCATTCTATGGCCTTCTTCCTCCTTTGTAACAGTTTGAGAGTAGAGTCTACCTGCAATTTGGTTAGGCAAGATGAAAGTATCACAGGTAAAGTACGAGAAGGACCAATAAATTCATACCTGAGGTGTGGTGGAAGTGGCTTCAACTTCAATGTAGGTGGCTCTTCAATTGAAGGCTTTGTCGGAGGAGTTTGCCGATTCTCCAAATCCAAGGATAACTTTCGAAGACCATATGAGTAAGAACCCATGCCTTGCAGATCATTGGTACTCTTGATCAAGCCATCAACCACAATATCATCATGGTTCAATAAAGTTGCCTCCACGGGATCTTCAACTGTTATCATTGAGCTAGTTTCATCAATAATGACCTCGGTGACAAGGTCCATGAAAGAACATACTTCCGTGCAATTTGGTTGCTTCATTGACTTGCAAACGTGGAACACGACCTTTTCATCGCGCACCCGAAAGATGAGCTCACCGGCCTCCACATCAACTAAGGCCTTCCTCGTTGCAAGGAAGGGCCTTCCCAAGATGATAGGGACTTCATAGTCCACCTCACAATCCAAGATAACAAAATCCGCGGGAAAAATGAACTTGTCAACCCGCACCAACACATCATCAATGATTCATAGAGGCCACTTCATAGATCTATCCGCCATTTGAAGACGCATGGAAGTAGCCCTAGGTTGACCTATCCCCAAAGTTTTGAAAACTGAATCTGGCATCAAATTTATGCTAGCTCCGAGGTCGCACAATGCCTTAGCGAAATCTGCACTCCCAATTGTACAAGGAATGGTAAATGCACCGGGGTCTTCAAGCTTGGGTTCCATTGAGTGCACTATGACACTCACTTGGTGAGTCATCTTTATGGTTTCGCACTCCATTGACCTTTTCTTTGTGACCAAGTCCTTCATGAAATTGGCATACCTGGGAATTTGCTCTAAAGCTTCAACAAAAGGAACATTGATGGAAAGACCCTTCATCATGTCGATGAATTTCTTGAATTGATTCTCTTGCTTTTGCTTCGCCAACCTTTGAGGGTAGGGAGGAGGAGGCCTAGGCAATGGTGCCTCAGCTTTTGGGACCACCGGTTCCGATATGTCAATCACGTGTTCCCTAGACGGGTTCACGTCCCTTTGCAATTCCTCTCCTTGGTCATGAATATCAATCCTTACCTCACTAGTTGTCGGATCTTCCACCACTTGCTCAACCTCAAACGGAACCTCATCATTTGGCAATTCATCATCATCACCAATAATTCTCTTTTGTTTAGTAGAACTAGCCTCACCGCCTCGTCCACTTCTTGTGGTCACCGCCATGGCGTGATCGGTATTGTTGTTGTTCCCACCCTTGGTGTTCACCACCGTATCACTTGGTAGTTCTCCCTTCGAGCGTGTGTTCTAGGCTCGGGAGATTTTTCCCATTTGCACTTCAAGATTTTGAATGGAGGTGTTATGGGATGCAAGTTGAGCATCCAAATCCGCATTGTGATCCATCATTTGTTTGAACATTTGCTCAATTCTACCCATGTCATTACTTGAGGAGCCTTGGCCTTGCGATTGATAGGGGGGTGGATTGTTGGGTTGTTGGTACACTGGGGGACTTTGAAAGCCCGACCCCTGGTTACAATTACCACCCCATTTGTTGTTGTTATTGCTCCCACTCCAATTGTTGTTATTATTGCCTCCCCAAGGTTGGTTGTTGTTCCCCCAATTGCTAGAATTGTTGTTCCCCCAATTGCTTGAGTTGTTGTTATTGTTCCAATTACGTTGCCTTGATTGTTCCCTTGTCCATGATAATTGTTGGCATACATGACATCCTCATCTTGATCATCATAAGAATCCTCTTGACTATACCCACTTGATCCTTGGTCACCTTGAACATTGTTGTTTTGCATTTGATTTCCACGAGGTCTTCTCTTGTTCATCAAAACATTTATACCCTCCATAGTATTCACTTGCTTTGGCCCTTGTAATTGTTGAATCATTGCCTTAGCAAGTTGATTCATGGTGGTGGTAAGCTTGGCAATTGCTTGCCCATGTTCTTGAAGTTCTTTGTGAAGACCATTAACACCTGGATCACCCTGAGGAACATTTGCTCTACTTTTCCATGCTGACAAAGTGTCAACCATTTCATCTAAGACCTCACATACCTCATTGTATGGTATCTTCATGAAGTTTCCCCCAGCCAATTGATTGACCACACATTGATTGGTGGTATTTATGCCTCGGTAGAAGGTCTGCTGTATCATAGCCTCAGTCATGTCATTGTTTGGACACTCATTTACCATGGTTCGATAGCGCTCCCAAATCTCATGCAAAGGCTCATTTGGATCTTGTTTGAATGCCAATATTTCATCTCTAAGCGCGACCATGTGACTAGGGGAGAAAAATTTACCAATGAACTTGTCTTCTAGCTCGTCCCATGTAGATATGGAGTGGTTTAGGAGTCTCTCAAGCCAATCAAGAGCCTTCCCTCGAAAAGAGAAGGGAAATAACTGAAGCCTCAAGGCATCTTCTGAGACATTCGTCTGCTTACTACCCCAACAGGTATCCACGAAGCCCTTCAGATGTTTGTAAGCATTCTGGTGGGGTGCTCCCGTGAAGTACCCACGCTGCTCCAAAAGTGTCAGCATCACATTTGTTATTTGAAAATTGCCCGCCCGGATTCTAGGCGGGACAATAGAACTGGCGTACCCCTCATTTGGAAGTACCCGAGGGGAAACTCTGAGAGGTGGAGGCGGGGGAGGGTCTAGAATATCCTCATGAACATTGGTCGGTCGGCCTCGTCTTGGAGGTAGTGCTTGATTTATCTCATCTTCCCCATTGTCATAATCCACCTCCCTCGGGACAATATTACCCAAAGGATCCTCCATGAGTACCTAAAATTGATTTAACACACACGTTAACAAAAGAAGGAAAGAAAAACACTCGACACCACTATTCAAGTAGATAATCAACTCAATTTAAGGTCAATTTAATTACATTCAAAAAACGCTCTCTCCTCTCATTTTCTCTCTAACAATGGCGAACTAGGGGCAGCCATGGCTGCGCCTATATCTCCCCAGTCTTTGGCTGTGGGAGAGACACCATATAAACCTACATATGCTGCTCAAATCATAACAGAAAAGCTGTCGCAAACAATCACAAAAACAACACTAAAATCGATCAACTATGTTCATGGTGAACCAACTATCTCTTTTACAATGGAGGAACGTCAACAATTTGCCATGGAGGAAGGTTTACATCAAGATATAGTTCTTAAACTATCGCCAGGTGCTCCAGAACTCAAAGAATTACGACTACTGCTGCCAAAACATCTTGGTTCAAAAGGTCGCTGCCTCGTAGGGTTACTCGCGCCACGACAATTGTTATTAATGTTTGATCAATATGATGATTATATGAATGCTTTAAGTCATTCAGTCAATTATTTGCATTGTAATGGTGAAGAACATCAGTATAGAGTCTTTCCATGGACAATTGGATTCAATCCAAACGAAGAAAGTACAATGGCAGTGGTTTGGATTTCGTTGCCGAATCTGTCGCCGGAGTTATTTGCAATGCGTTCATTATTATCAATCGCTTATGCTGCTGGGAAACCTTTTGCCATTGACAAAGAGACACAAATTAAATCCAGACCAAGCACAACTAGGGTAAAAGTTATCTTAGACCTAATGGACAAGCATCCGGAACGTGTGAGGATTCAAAGTTTGGATAAAGCTTCTAGAAAAATTATTGAAGTGTTCCAAGAAATTGTGTATGACAATATGCCTTTGTACTGTAATTATTATAAACACCAGGGCCACGATGAGAATACATGTCGATATATATCGAAAAAGACACACTATGATGTTAAGATTGAAGAAGTTGAAGTTCTTCATGATCAAGATGCTGGGGAAAAGTACACAGGTGATCTGCGTCAAATTTTGAATGAGAGGAGGGGATTGAATGAAGGTGATCGAAGTGTTGGAGAACAAACTAATTTGTCAAGAAAAAATGTGGATAGCCCTACTGGTGTAATTGTTACAGCTGAACAACTACAAGGGGATTCTAGGGACTATTTAAATGCTAAGTTGCAACAAAAAACTAATGCATCAAGTTGTGCCGATATTCCAGTTGATCGATCTCTAACTAGAGTTGCCAATGCACTTAATTTGGTTAGGGAAAGAGTGATGATGAAGGGGACTGATCAGGTTGTTAATGATGGGAATATGGATGAAGGAGTTGTTGAGAATAGAGTGGAACATGTGGTTTCTAAGAATGCCGCAACTGATCGAGCTGCTGTCTCAAATACTAAGGGAGCTGGTGAACAAATATATGCTGTTAAGTTGCAACATATAGCAGATTTTGATGGTGCTGTGATAGCTCCAGTTGCAACAACTCTTAATAGTGTTGCTAAAAATATGGAGGCTGCTACATGTCCTGTATTTGATCGAGGTGTAGCTGGTGTTCATAAGGGTCCTGGGGCTGAGCAAAAAATTGTTGAAGCTGGGCATCAAACAGTTAAAGGACATAGGCAAACTAGCGTGCAAAAGTTAACAGAAGGGAAAGAGATAGGAGTTGGGAAGGCCATTGGAGTTTTGGCTATAAAAGATGGGCAATTTACTGCTGATTCTCACAAAGAACCAGCCCCAGAGGTTGTTAAACTCTCAACAGATCAAGCTTGGTCAGTGGTCAATCGTTCACCAAGCAAAACTAATACTACAAACCTTAAAAATTAGAGGATAGCAGAGAAGAGCATTGAGGTATCTAACTCTTTTGATGCACTGATTAATGAGCATGATTGTGCAATGAAGAAGGCTGGGAAGGATTTGCAATAGATGGAAGATGAGGCAGGATCCGTAACTGGAAAAACCAGCTCTACAGATAATGAAAAACAACAGAAAAATTCAAATGACATAGATGCTCGACTCGCGATCGTAACTGTTGAGGATCACGCGGATGAGGCAAGTCAAATACCTGCTGCAACAACCCCAAAGTTTCTTCAAGAGCAACAGAAATCTGTTCTAGTTTCTAACAGTAGCAAACGAGACCAAGACAATGGTTATTTGACGAAAGACTTGGTTGTTCGACGCAATGTCACGATGACTGACTTAGAAGATGTGGTCAAGGAAGATCGTACCAGCACTCCTAAGCTGCATTTTCCTAGTCCTCAAGTAGAGAAAATCATCAAAGACACTCAAATTGCAATGATTATGAGTGAAAATCCTATGATCAAGCAACCATTGGTCACTTTGAACACATCGGTGCATGATGTCCCTTCTCAATCGCTAGAATCATTTGGTAAGCATGGTTGTGAATCTGGGCAGATGATGATTTCCACGGGAAACAAAAATGATGTTATTAAAGCAAATGTGAGGGAGATGGCTATTAAATCCAAACTTTGGGCTGACCAACGTGAGGATGATGATGATGAAGACTAGGGTGCCAACTTTGCGGGGGATTCGACTGATGAAGGTGAGCGATGTAGTGGAGACGAGGAGATTCTTTCACATGGCTCGCCTTTGCCAAGGGTGGGCAGCTCCTCAAGATTAAATTCAGGAAGCAAATTAAACGCACAAGCCCCATATTTCATTCCTAAAAATAGGCAGCAAAAGATCATAATAGCTACTAGTTCGTTGGCAAAAACAGTAGATATGATTTCTGGGCAGCAGGAGTTTAGCTCTAACTCTCCAGCGATGAAACAGCATGGGCAGCAGCAACTTACAATCGACAAGAGAGGGGATGATCAACCTGTAGAAGATGCCTCTCATTCTGGACAGCAGCAACAATTACAATCTGGACGACAACAACAAATAAACACCATGAAATCAACGACCAAACATGGACAACAACAGCAGTTTACAAGGCTGCCAGCGATCACTGTGGAGGAAAGAAAACTCCTAGACGAAATGGTAAGTTGTAAACCTTCAATTTTGTTAAACTCCTTTGAGCACAGGTGAGGTGAGTAAAACAAGAAAAAATGTGATAGACATGGAGCTGAAGCAAAATAATACAACCTTGGCAAACATTCATGATATAAAGGCCTTGGTGACACAAGGTTTTGCTCAAGACGTGCCAAATTCGGTGATTGTGGGCAGAGACACATATGAAGAAGGTGAGGAAGATGAAATTTTAAATCAATGTCGGGCAGAGGCAGTAAGAAAAGGTGATTTATCACCAATGCATAGCGGACAAAGCAAAAAGACACACACAAGGAAGAAGAGTTGGGATGGCGGGGTGAATGAGGAATCAAATATTTGGCGACTTCCTATTAGAGTTTCCAAGAAAAAACAAGTGGTCCCAACCACATCTACAAGATCCAACCGTTCAAAAAAGAAGTCATGAATTTTGAAGACATTTTGAAGAGGTGTGAGGGATATTAAAAAGAACTACAAATTGAAGAAGCTACAAGATTGTATAAGAAGGGACAAGATTTTAGTTCCTACAACATTTTATTCTACCATTTTCTTAGTATAATCATTTGTAATATCATCACAGAGTATGTTATAAACTCTGTGATGATCATAGAATATTTGGTTCTTTCTAGTTCTTACTTTTTACATGCATGCTAGTAGGTGAGGTTTTTTTATGCCTCGATAGGATTTAGTAAGGTAAGGTTTAGCCCGGTAGTTGTTTGTTCATGGCCTATGCCTTTGGAAAATACCCAAATGGCTATGAGATTATATGCCCTCGTGAGACTTTGCCGGCAGATACACCATGATTCCTCTACATGAGGCTGCCATTTAGGGCATTGTGAGGCGCAGAGGAGTGATTATATAGCGAAGGCATAGAGACAAAACTACTGGCGCTATTGTCCCCCTTATTGTACTATTTCTATTTGGGTTCTTTTTCAGCTTTTTATTATTAATAAAATAGCCCTAGGCTCTTGCCTAGTGGATTTGCTTTAAAAAAAGCAGATAATCTACACTGTTATAACTCCCCGGCAATGGCGCTAAAAAGTGATCAGCACCCACGTACACCACTAAATAGTAGTAAGGCAGGGGTCAATGCAGCTTTTACCTGAAGGGTCGGGATCAAATCCACAGAGAGTTATGATTGTGGGAGTTGAGTTCCTAATTGATCTAGTGGAGGGTCGTGTTTCTAATTGCACTTCTCATAAGTGGATTGGTGATTAAACTACAGTTTAGTCTATTCCAAATTTACGAACTAATTAATTAATATCTTTTTGGTTGTTTTCTCAATCAATAAAAAGACTAGGGTTGTGACTTTCTCCTAGGTGAATACTTGACGGGATCTAGAGCTTGAGGCAAAGATGTTATATTGGGAATTGTGATATAGCCAATGCACAAAATTACTCACTCTATACCTCTCGGTAGATTGAGTGACTTTGCCCTAATTGACTTTCTCAAGACCAATTGGGTGTCAAAATTGTGAAAGCAATGTAGGCTCAAGTCGGGTATTATATCTCTAGGTTTAACCCTTTAATTGGGACTATCAATCTCTTGATTACATCCCAATTCCTTGTTGGACTGATTTTCCTAGACTCAAATTCTCTTTCTCAAGAAGAACCCAAGTCAAATAGGCACTAATTAGGGTTTGCAACCACTAATTTAACATGGAAAACACAAATCATCCCAAATATGAATTACCCATAAACATCTAAGCCTTAAATCAAGAGACCCATCAAATACCCACTCTAGGGTTGAGTCACAACCCTAGCTAATAGGTCTAGCTACTCATGATAATAGAAGAAAACAAAGAAATAGATGAAGAATAACCCATATAATTTAATTACAGACTAATACTTGAATGTTCAATAATAAAACACTTCTAAAATTACTCAAAATGGCTTAACAAAGGCGTTCACGAGCTCCTGTGAAAGTTAGATTACATAAGCTTCCCTAAAAATGGGAAAAGAAAGTATTTATATTGGGCCGAATTTTCTGGACAAAACTACCCCTGCGGGGTTACAGCGGACCGCAAGAAATGGAGTGCAGCCGCGGTGAGGCTTTTTGGCTTCAAGAATCTGCTCTCTAAACTTGGTCACCGCGGGCTGCATAAAATGCACCGCGACCGCGGTGGCTTCTACTGCGGCTGCAAAAAATGGATTGCGGACCGCGTTGGCCTTGATCTCCAAAAATCCCAGCTCTCTGAATCTCATTAGTGCGGTCCGCACAAAATGGTTTGCGACTGCGTTGATGCCATTGCGGTCCGCACAATATGCTTTGCGGCCACAATGCTTTAGCTTCCAAAATTTCACCTCTCTGAATCTCCTCACTGCGGACCGCACTAAATGGAGTGTGGCCGCAGTAGATCTATTGCATTGTGCTTGGACTTGTTCTTGGTACTTGTGCATGTTTCACTCCTTTTGAGATGGTTTTGACTAATTTTCACCTTTTTGACCAAACCCTGCAAATAAATACAACATGTAAGCCTTTGGGACTATTTTGTATACATTTTTAATCAAAACTCAAGTAAGAAGGAGTGTAAAATGAAGTATAATCCCTAGTTATCACGCGGGTCGACGATCGAAGTCAATACCGAGACTTTGGCCTAAGGCCTGCGGGCCTTGGGTTTCTTCGCCTTAGGAGACCCCTCCGGTGCCTCCTTCCTCCTTCTCATGACCCTGCTAGGATTCGAAGTTCCCTCATCACCGGGAGTGGGCGGCCTCATCAACAGGGTATCGCCGAGACCTGTATTTGAAGGGCATATGAGAACTTCTGCTTCAAAGGGAGTTCGTGTGAAGTTTGATGGGAAAATATTTACCATGATTCTTGTCTTGCCACCTCTTCTGCGTCAAAATGCGACAGGATCGTCTGTTGTACGGAAAGGCGGAATCCATTTGTGCGACCCACCCAAACAGATCCTGGACCAAGTCAGGGTACCAAGTAGTAGCTGCATAAACAGAAGGGATTCATTTCAGAGAGTGCAACGGGGAAAATAAAAATAAAATAATATATATATATATATATATATATATATATATATATATATATATATATATATATATATATATATATATATATATATATATATATATATATATATATATAATGAATACCGGATGTTACTTATGTGACATGTTCCACTCCTCCGGGAACGACATTCTATCAGTAGAAATGATATCAGAGGTCTTCACTCTAACAAACCTGCTCATCCATCGCTGATCTATGGTCTCATCGGTGGTTGGAAAAAACGGCTTCGCATACCGATGTTGAAGCCTGATCAGGCCCCCTCGGTAGAGACGGGGGCTGAACAATCGTATCAAATGATCGAGGGTAAAAGTCATTCCCTCAATATGATTGGAAAAATATTGGAGCATATATACTATCCTCTAGAACGAAGGGTAGATCTGACCAAGCGTCACCTGATATCGGTGACAAAAATCAAGGATCACTAGGTCCACCTTTGGGGATGAGGGCTCAACGGGACCTAAAGTGAATGGGTACGTATAAACGCTAAGGAAACCCTCTTTGTAGGTCGTTATGTTCTCCTCAGCATTAGGAATCTCAACTTGAACCGCTTCTGCCCAACCACAATCCATTTTTACTCTTTCTAATTCAGATACGACACTTATGTATCTGGACATGGGTTCGCGCCGGCCCTGCGTGTTAGGGGGTTTGTCGACGGTAAGATCAGAAGCCATTTTGAAATCGTCACGGACACATTGCTCAATGCTCGGTGGTCTCTTTTATTCATCCTCGGACGGGCGAGCGGGGGAAAAATTCCCCCTTTGGATGGGACCATTTTAGAAGTTTAAGCCATGATTGTGTCGAAACCCTTGAGAAAAAAGACGAAAAATGAGCGAAATAAGAGAATGAGCGTAGGAGAATCTGGAAGATAGCTCGGGTAGTTTGAAGGTGGCTGTAAAGGTGTATGTCGCGTGAGAATGCGGTATTTATAGAAATCTTAAAGCCAACACTCGAAGAACGAAAAGGTCGAATTTTTCGGCTAATTATGGGATCTTGGGTAACAGTGTGGACGACGACTCTTGTGCAGCTTTCTGTAGCAGATCATTAAATGCTCTGATGAGCTGGCCCCACGATGAAAACTTCAAAGCAATGAACATTCAAGAACATTTCTTATCGTTCCACTCTACGAAACGCGGGGACTATCTGTGTACGACTAAAATTGGGAAGGCTAATTTTACGTCTGCTATGATACACGATAGCTTATTCACGTAAGATTCAAGGTATGTCCCGAAGCCCGACCTCGGGCATTCCTTCCAATTCGACCTCGAGGCAGTACGAGTTTGGGATCGACGTAAGGAGGCATCACGGAGATTGAGGAAAATGGCTCTGTAACAAAGTACAATTCCGTACTCAAGCATTAAATAGCGGTATCAACTGCAAATCTTGGCAATAAAAGTTGATGTACTATGTTAGGATTCCCTCCTCTTATAAAAAGGCCCCCCCTGTCATTTTGTAAAGACACACATTAATACAAGGCACATGAACATTCTCTGCTTTATTTTAACATTCTCTATTTCTCTCTACCAGCTCATTTACTCACATTTATTGCTTTTCATTTACAGTTCTTCATAAATAGCTCATTATTGATAATAAATAGCACACCACGAGGCCTATAAATCTGTTATAGCTTCACCGACCATTCGACATCGACTCCGAACCTCAGTCCCAAAGACCCTCGAGGCTAGTATCGAGCTTTCGACTTAAAGGCGCTCCGGTTTTCTTTTCTTCAGCTTTCTAACTGTTTTCGCTCCATTATATCCTAGCGCACTTAATATCAGCTGCTTAATAACTTGTACTAAGATAAATCGCATATTTTTAGAACCAATTAATCAAATATAATTGTAATTACCGTTTTCCCGATAAACAAAAAACTTAGGGGTGGAAGTTTACACTTCAAGGATTTGATTAATTTATTGGGGTTGTTGGCTAAGGCCTGATGTGGAAACTATTGCAGTGCTGAGTTACTACTTGCCCTTACTGTATTGTGATTTTCGGATTTGGGCTATGTTCCCGTCCATCCTTCTGTATCTTATTATGATGTTCCGCTACTACTTGATGTTTTTCCTTCCTTATTGTAGTTGCTATGTTGTTAGCCATATCGTATAGTCATTAGATAGATGTCATGTTCTGTCATTCCTATACTTATGCTTGTTCTGTTTATTAGACCAATGGGTTTCTTGACTAGTCCTCTTCACTACTTCACCGAGGTTATTTTTGATACTTACTGGGCACCGCTGTGGTGTGCTCACACTACACTTCTGCACCTTATTGTGCAGATCCAGGTATTGATCGTTAGTAGGTGTGCGGACCCTTGTTGAGGAGACTCAAGGTAAACATGTCGCTACGTTCGCAGGCTTCGGAGTCACCTTCGTAATTTGTATTCAATTGCTTGTACTCATTTTCAAACAGTTGTATTTCAAAGTTGTAGCATACTCTATAGGGCTTATGACTTGTACTACCGATTTGGGGAAAATTGTAAATTTTTGCAAAGATTTCTATATCGAGACTGTTAAATTTTCTTTATTTATACTGTTATTCAATAAATGTTAGGGTTACCTAGTCCATAAAACTAGGTGCCATCACGATACCCAACGGAGGGAAAATTGGGTCGTGACAAATTGGTATCAGAGTTCTAGGTTCATATGTGCTACGACACATAAGCGAGTTTAGTAGAGTCTTGCGGATCGGTACGGAGACGTCTATACTTATATTCGAGAGGCTACAGAACTATTAGGACAATTTCACTTCCTTCATTCATATCGTGCGAGTTCATCGATCTTGAAGTTTGAAATTTATCATTCCATTCTCTCACAAATAGTGAGGACACGAGCTTCGGTTCGTGATGATGTTACCCCCGGAGCAGATGTCGCTAGGATCAGAGGTTGAGGCCGACGAGGAGCCCTTGCTGCAGCTAGGGCACCTACCAGAGCAGCAGTTCGGGAGCTGCCAGTAGTTCTAGTTGGGGGGCAGGTACCGGAGGCGTCTGTTGTTACCCCGGACTTCAGGAGACTTTAGCACAGTTGATGAGCATGGTTGGTACATTGGATTAGATAGGTTATTTCCAGTTGCACCAGTTACTTCATAGACCGGGGGAGGAACCCAGACTCCCGCCATCCACCCTCTAGAGCAGCGAGTTCACGTTGGTCAGGTTCCAGTTGTCATGGCAACATAACATGTCGTTCCAGTTCAGTTTATGGTCAGAGCAGTAGCATCTGAGGAAGGGCAGCTTAGATTTGGAAGGTTTAAGAGATATAACCCTCCTACATTCAGAGATTTGACTTTAGAGAGTTCATAGGGTTTTTAGAGGATTTCCATCGTATTCTCCGCACTATGGGTATTGTTGAGACGAGTGGTGTTGCTTTTACTTCATTCCGTCTTAAGGGAGCGGCTTATAAGTGGTGGCGGGCATATAAGTTGGGTAGCCCGGCCGAGGCAGCTTCACTTACATGGCGTGCGGAGTTTGAGCAGTTGCGTCAGGGCACTATGTCAGTATTAGAGTATGCCGTTAGATTCAGTGAATTGGCCCCACATGCACTTGCCTTGGTCGCTTCAGTAGAGAGCAAGTCTGTAGATTCATTGAGGGGCTCAGGAATGATATTCAGTTCAGCATGGCTCGATAATTGAAGTCATATATTTCATTTCAGCAGGTGGTAAGGATCGCTCGCTGGTTAGAGGGCATGTGGGACCGGGAGCGAGAGGAGAGACGAGATCAGGAGAGAGAGTACAAGGAGGCGAGGAGGCCTCATAGATCAGAGAGATATACTAGCCTATATTTTGGAGGCAGGGTACGACATGGTGGAGGTTTTGTCGATCAGCCAGTTTAGTTTCACTCGTATGGTGCAGTTTCCACCGCCACATCAGTAGAGAGGTTGTTTTGAGTGTGGAGGTATTATCCACATGGTGAGAGATTTCCCCAAGCTCCGGGAAAATGTGTTACAGTGGGGTATTCAGGCGAGTAAAGGGCGCCCAAGAGGGGGAGGCCCGGCCCGTTGATGTGGTTCATATAGTAGGCTGGAGGCTGTTGTGCCAGATGTTATCATACAAGTATGTTTTGATTTTTTACAGAGGACCACCATTCATATTTTTTTTGTTTCAATTTTGCTTGTCGGGACGAGTTCCCTTATTTGTTGCTTCACTTATGGGTGAGTTTCATGATCAACCCTTTAATAATGTGTTTTCCTTGATGGGAGATTCTATGAGTGGTAGTCGTGTCTATCGTTGTTTTTATTCATCATTGAGAGCGGTGAGGCTGGAGGTGAGTCCTTGTTGCTCATCATGGTAGCTTGATGTGATTTTTCTTGACTGTTTTGGTTACGACCGAGGTGAGAGTTTAGTGAGTGTTGTGATTTATTGGAAGAGATGAGTTAGTGGAAGATTTCAATTGGTATGATATATATTCGATATGTGATTTAGAGTTGAGGGCGAGACCCTCGTGATCTCTTGTGATTCAATATGTTGAACCGGACTGAGTATCGTGGTGGAGGTTATATCAGGATGGGATCCTTGTGATTTGTTCATATGTTTTAATACCTTTCCTTGTTATATTGTTCTATAGGTTAGTACTGATAGAGAATTGTGCCTGTCGAGCTTGTTTGGTAGTTCCCTTATGTGTTTCTCCTTTCATATTCAGTCATTGTCGTTATGTGCTTCTTAGCTTGCGGGGTGTGCCCTTAGCTTGCGGGGTGTGTGCCCGGTGGTGTTAGTTGTGGCTTGGTGATTCGGGTGTCAAATTATGAGGTCTTTGTTTTTCTTGCATCATTATCAGTGTTATGGGGGCTTGAAATAGAGTTCTCTCGGATATAAGGCTAATTGCCGGTGCTGGGTTGATTTCGGGCAGCTATCATGATTAGAAGTGTTATTAAGGGCATATGTGTGATGTGTTATGTTGTGTGGTCGTACCTTGTGCGAGCATACTTGAGTTGATGCAGCCGATTGAGACTGATACCGGGAATAGATTTAGAATCAGGTCTTTTTGGTAATTGAATAGAAGAAGAATTTTGGGTATGAGGCTTATCGGTGTTGGTAGAAAGGCTAATGTGATGGCCCAAAAGGTCATCCTATGATACTTTAGATAAATATGTGTTTCGAGGCCCCAAAAGCCTCCGTAAATCTCACCTCAATATGTTTGCGCAGCCCGGACGGGTAGCCGGGAAGCTTTTATGTGAAAACTTGAAGAAAAATGAAATTTCTAAAATTAATTGATTAAAGTTGACTTTGGTCAACAATTTTGGTAAACGGACCCGAACCCGTGATTTAACGGTCCCGCAGGGTCCGTAGGATAATATAGGACTTGGGCGTATGCCCGGAATCGAATTTCGAGGTCCCAAGCCCGAGAAATAAATTTTTAAAGAAAATTATTTTCTAAAAAATATAAAGGTTTTTGAAAACGAATATTTATGTGAAAACCGTGTTAACGGTCCCGTATTATGGTTCCGGATCCTGGAACTAGTTTAATATATGTTATGTGAGCTATCTATGAAATTTGGTGTAAAACGGACTTGAAATGACGTGTTTCGGATAAAAAATCAGAATAATTGAACATTTTTGATTCATTGATTTTGATGATATTTTGGTGATTTAAATGCTTAAATAAGTCCGTAGGATGATCTGGGAGTCGTGTGTGTTTTTGGTTTTGAGACCTGAGGACTCGGGTGAGTTTCGGGTAACTAACGGGGTGCATAAGTAGTGAAACATCTGGTGTTTTTGATGATTTGCTGGTGTCTGGTGTAATACCCTTCGCGAACGCGGCTAAGGGCTCGCGAACGCGAAGGGTAAATTATGGTGGCCTTGGTTTTACTCTACGCGAACGCAGAGCACTGGACATTGCTTCTACGCAAACGCGTCCCCAGGGGTGCGAATGCGTAGGTTTAGGGTGAGATCGGGGGATAGGGTAGCTTTGTTCTTCGCAAACGCGACCTTAGGTTCGCGAACGCGTAGGCCAATAGAGTCAAACCTATGCGAACGCGGACAAAGACTCGCGGACGCGTAGGTCAGGATAGTCAACCCTTCGCGAACGCGACCAGGGGCCCGCGAACGCAAAGGGTATTTTTACCCAGTGATTTTTAATTATCAAAAGACAGAAACATTACGGGATTTAACCCACTTCTTCTAAAACCTCTTCTTCCCCACTTCCCCTTAGGCAATTTTGAAGACTTCCATCACCATAGCTACATAGGTAAGTGATTCCAACTCCATTTTCTTCCATTTTTCTTCAACAACCACTAGAATCTAGGCCTAAAATCCTAAAATCAAAGTAGAAATTAGGGGTTTTGGGTAGAGTTAGGGTTCATGGGATTTTGGGTAATTCAACCTCAATTTGGGGTCGGATTTCAAAACAAAGTATATATTTGAACTCGTGGGGGTATTGGTAATCGGGTTTTGGTTCGAGCCTCGTGTTTGGACCAAGCAGGCTCGGGGTCAAATTTTGGTATTTTTAGAAGAATGCAAGGAATTGTATGATTAGGCTATGGGATTGTATTAATGAGTCATTATTGATGTTAATAAGTTAATTATGTCTAGATATTGTCATTTCGGAGTTGAATTCAAAAGGAAAGGCGGTATTAGAGGCTTGAATTGCTATTCTTGGACCCGAGGTAAGTGTCTTACCTAGATTTGGTAAGGGAATAGGTATTGTGTGCTATGTGCTATGTGTTTATCATGTTCAATGCATATGTGAGGTGATGAGTACCTATACATTGTGTATCAAACATGCGCGTGAGTCTATTTTTGATGAAATTCTTGTTATTACTTCCATATTCATTATATTGTGAAATTGCCTCTACTTGGAAGTTGATTGTTGTTGAAAATACTTGTTGATAAACTTGTGATGTGAATAGTTCGATTGAGAGCCTAATTGTAAAGGATATACCTGAAAAGAGTGGTTATAGCTGAGACCCTTGCCGGGCAATTGTTATGATATTGACTGATAGTATTCCCCTTGACGGGTGATTATGACTTGTGTTTCCACTATGCTGCATCCCTTGCCATTTTGATAATTGTCATTGTTATGGTGAGGAAGAGTGTAAAGCACGAAGGGTGATGTCGTGCTATGATTTACATTGATTACATCATATATTTCATAGTGAGGAAGAGAGTAAAAGCACAAAGGGTGATGTCGTGCCATGATTTATATTGATTACATCATATATTGCATAGTGAGGAAGAGAGTAAAAGCACGAAGGGTGATGCCATGCCATGATTCATATCATTTTATATTGTACATCGCATTGTGAGGAAAAGAGTAAAAGCACGAAGGGTGATGCCGTGTCGTTATTTGCATTTCTTGCATTTATACTGGTTTCATTAGCATCTTTGTTAAATTGCCTTTCTTGGTTACCTCTATATGCTTAATTGACTACTTTATCTCACCTGTTATCCCATTATCTTCTCCCGTACCCCATGATTATCTGCTATTTCTTGTTCTTTTCCATGTTATGTGTTGTAGAATAGGACATGTTATCGGTTGTTGTCAAGTCTAGGCTCGTCACTACTTTGGCCGAGGTTAGGCTCGGCACTTACTCAGTACATGGGGTCGGTTGTACTGATACTACAATGCACTTCTTAATGTTGTGCAGATCCCGCGGCCGGACCCAGTGGACACCGTTGAGGGAGTATCCTTCAGTCCACCTCAGAGATTTCAAGGTAGACCGCTGACGTTCGTGGGCCTTGGCGTCTCTTCTATCACTAGCTTTTTACTCTGTCTTGTATTTCTTCTAGTACTTCTCAGACGGATTATGTACTTTTCTTTCAGACTTTGTATTTAGCACAACTATAGAAAGTTCGTGAGTTTGTGACTCCCGGTTTTGGGGCTTATGCGATGTATTGTGTTTCGTTCTCTTCACTTAGCTTTGAAATTTATCTATTTTCGTTGTTAAAAATTATAAACTGATTCTAGTTAATTCTGTTAGTTCTGTGTTATCAAGTTAGTTTAACTGTACACGTTGACTTGTCTAGAGGGTTCAACGTTAGACGCAGTCACGGTTTGTAGGTGGATTTTCGGGTCGTGACAAGTTGGTATCAGAGCTCTAGGTTGCTTAGGTCTCACAACTCACAGACAACTTGGTAGAGTGTGAGGGATCTGTACGGAGACGTCTGTACTTATCCCCCGGAGGCTGCAAAGTTAGGAATAAATCCATATATTTCATTCTCTGTCGTGCCAATTGAATTCTAAATACTAATTGAGTCTCTAATTACTCTCTCGCAGATAGCGAGAACACGTGCTTCCTCATCGACCGATCAGCAGCCTGATCCTCCTATTGTAGCTCCTATGAGAGGCCGAGGCCATGGCCGTGCTAGAGGCCGAGGCAGAGCTAGAGGCAGCTACAGTTGAGGACCCACAGGTAGACTATGCCGGTGAGGTTCCTGCTCAGACAGTCCCAGTTTGACCAGCTCAGGTCCCAGGGGTTCATTGCTACCCCGGTGCTTCAGGACGCTCTAGTCCGCTTAGTGGGACTCATGGAGAGTGTGGCTCAGGCCGGTCTTCTTCCTACTGCACCAGCTTGATCTCAGGCAGGGGGAGGGACCCAAACTCCTGTTATTCATACCCTAGAGCAGGTTGCCACTCAGGTTTAGACTCCAGCACCTCAGACAGCCGGAGTAGCTCAGCCGGGTATTGTGGCACCGGCATTTGAAGGAACAACTATGTCAGCAGATGCCCTATGGAGGTTGGATAGGTTCACCAAGCTATTCACTGCTACTTTTACTGGGGCACCGTTAGAGGATCCCCAGGATTATTTGGACAGCTGCCATGAGGTTCTTCGGAACATGGGCATAGTAGAGTCCAATGGAGTTGACTTTGCTACCTTTCGGTTATCTGGCGCAGCCTAGACTTGGTGGAGGGATTATTGCTTGACCAGACCAGCTGGGTCTGCACCTTTGACTTGGACTCAGTTCTCAGAGGTATTCTTGGGGAAGTTCATTCCTATTACTCAGAGAGAGGATCTTCGGAGACAGTTTGAGCGTCTCCAGCAGGGTTCTATGACAGTCACTCAGTACGAGACCAGGTTTATCACCTTAGCCAGGCATGCATTGATGATACTTCCCACTGATCGGGAGAGGGTTCGGAGATTTATTGAGGGTTTGGCCCAGCCTATCAGACTTCAGATGGCTAGGGAGTTAGGTGCTGATATTTCCTTCCAGGATGCGGCCAATGTGGCCAGGAGGATTGAGATGATTTTATCACACAGTGGTGGTCAGAGGGCTGACAAGAGGACCCGTCACTTTGGTAGATTCAATGGATCCTCATCTGGAGGCAGGGATTCTTTCGGCAGAGGTCACTCACCCTGACCTTTTTAGTCAGCAATTCCAGTATCTCAGCGTGCACCGCTAGCTCCTATTAGTGCACCACCAGCACCTATCAGTGCACAGCCGCTTCAGAGTTACCAGAGTGGGGTCCTCCGGGGCAGTTCCAGAGTCCCCAGCCATATCAGTAGAGGCTATGTGATTCTTGTGGTGTTTCGAGGCACGTTGCCATGTATTTCCCCCGAACTTCTAGTGGTCCCCAGTATCAGGGTTCTCGTGCCATGGTTCCAGTGTCAAGCACACCCCGACCCCCTCAGCCAGCTAGGGGTGGTGGTCGTGGTGCCAGAGGTGGAGGTCAGACTCATAGAGGTGGAGCACAGGCCACGAGGGGCAGGGGTCAGGTCGCATCAGGTCGGCCTAGAGATGTTCAGATTGGAGGGGGGCTCCGCCCCATTGTTATGCTATTCCTGCCAGGCCCGAGGCTGAGGCCTCCGATGCAGTCATCACAGGTACGGTATCAGTTTGCAGCCGAGATGCTTCGGTGTTATTTGATCCGGGTTCTACTTTCTCCTATGTATCTTCATATTTTTCCCCTTATTTGAGCATGCCTCGTGATTCTTTGAGTACTTATGTGTATGTGTCCACCCCGGTGGGAGATTCTATCGTGGTAGATCGAGTCTACCATTCTTGCTTAGTTGTTATTGGTTGTTTGGAGACTCGAGTAGATCTTGCTCCTTGATATGGTAGATTTTGATGTTATATTGGGTATGGACTGGCTATCCCCCTACCATGCTATTCTGGACTGTCATGCGAAGACAATGACCTTAGCCTTACCTGGAGTACCTCGTTTAGAGTGGAGAGGGACTCCTAATCATTCTTCAGGTAGAATTATTTATTATATGAAGGCTCGGCGCATGGTCGAGAAGGGTGGTTTGGTCTATCTGGCATATGTTCGTGATTCTAGTGCCGAGGTTCCTTCCCTGGAGTCTGTGCCCGTAGTTCGTGAGTTTCCAGAGGTGTTCCCTGCTGACCTGCCGGGTATGCCACCCGACAGGGATATTGACTTTTGAATTGAGGTTGCTGAGGGCACTCAGCCTATTTCCACTCTGCCGTATCGTATGGCCCCGCCAGAGTTGAAGGAGTTGAAGGAGCAATTGCAGGATTTGTTGGATAAAGGCTTCATTAGGCCTAGTGTTTCTCCTTGGGGTGCTCTAGTGTTGTTTGTCAAGAACAAGGATGGCTCGATGAGGATGTGTATTAACTACCGGCAGTTGAATAAGGTTACTATTAAGAATAAGTATCCCTTTCCGAGGATTGATCATCTATTTGACCAGCTTCAGGGTGCTACGGTGTTCTCCAAGATATACTTGAGATCTGGTTATCATCAACTGAGGATTAGGGCTTCTGATGTCCCTAAGACAGCTTTTCGCACTCGTTATGGGCACTATGAGTTTTTGGTGATGTCTTTTGGGTTGACTAATTCCCCCGCTGCATTCATGGAGTTGATGAACCGAGTGTCCAGGCCTTATTTGGACTCGTTCGTTATTTTTTTCATTGATGATATATTGATATACTCTCGCAACCGAGAGGAGCATGAGCAGCACCATAGAGTCGTCCTCCAGACCCTGAGGGATAGTCAGTTGTATGGAAAATTCTTCAAGTGTGAGTTTTGGTTGAGTTCAGTGGAACTTCTAGGCCATGTGGTTTCATCAGAAGGTATTCAGGTAGACCCCAAGATGATTTCAGAAGTTAGAGATTGGCCTAGGCCCACTTCAGCCACAGAGATTCAGAGCTTCTTGGGCTTAAAATGTTACTATCGTCGATTTGTGGAGGGCTTTTCATCTATCGCAGCCCCGATGACTAGGTTGACCCAGAAGTGTGCTTAGTTCAGGTGGTCTGATGAGTGTGAGGCGAGCTTTCAGAAGCTCAAGATAGCCTTGACCACGACACCAATGTTAGTATTGCCCTCAGGTTCAGGGTCGTATACCATGTATTGTGATGCTTCACGGGTTGGGATCGGTGCGGTATTGATGCAGGATGGCAAGGTCATAGCCTATGGTTCCCTTCAGTTGAAGATCCACGAGAAGATTATCCAGTTCACGACTTGGAGCTTGCAGCTATTGTTCATGCCTTGAAGATTTGGAGGCACTATTTGTATGGAGTACCGTGTGAGGTATTCACTGACCACAAGAGTTTTCAGTACCTGTTCAAGCAAAAGGAGTTGAACATGAGGCAGATGAGGTGGTTAGAGTTGTTGAAGGATTATGATATTACTATTCTCTATCATCCGGGGAAGGACATTGTGGTGGCCGATGCTTTAAGCCGGAAGTCAGTTAGCATGGGTAGTCTTGCCTATTTATCAGTCGGGGAGCGACCTCTTGCGTTGGATGTTCAGGCTTTAGCCAACCGATTTGTGTGATTGGAGGTTTCGGAGATTGGTAGTGTGTTGGCCCATATCGTGGCCCGTTATTCATTGTATGATCGTATTCGGGCCAGGCAGTATGATGATCGTTATTTAGGTACTCTCAGAGATATAGTCCGGCACGGAGGTGCCAAGCAGGTTACGGTTGATGATGAGGGAGTTCTGCGGATGCAGGGCCATATTTGTGTACCTGATGTTGAGGGTATTCGTGAGTTGATTCTTCAGGAGGCCCATAGCTCCCGGTATTCCATTCATCCGGGCGCCGCAAAGATGTACAGGACTTGCGGCAACATTATTGGTGGCGTAGAATGAAGAAGGATATTGTAGCTTATGTAGCTCGGTGCTTGAATTGTCAGCAGGTTAAGTATGAGCACCAGAGACCCGGTGGTTTAATGCAGCAGATTCAGCTTCCTGAGTGAAAGTAGGAGCGTATCACCATGGATTTTGTAGTTGGACTCCCACGGACTCAGCGGATGTTTGATGCAGTATGGGTTGTTGTGGATAGGCTGACCAAGTCAGCGCACTTCATTCTGGTATCAGCTTCATATTCAGCGGAGAAGTTGGAAAGGATATATATGAGAGAGATTGTTCGATTGCATGGTGTGCCCTTATCCATTATATCAGACTGAGGTACTCTGTTTACCTCCCATTTCTGGAGAGTATTTCAGCGAGAGTTGGGTATGCAGATTGAGTTGAGCACAGCATTTCATCCTCAGGCGGACGGACAGTTCGAGCATACTATTCAGATTTTGGAGGATATGTTGCGAGCTTGTGTCATTGACTTTGGTGGATAATGGGATCAGTTCTTGCCTTTAGTAGAGTTTGCTTACAATAACAACTACCAGTCGAGCATTCAGATGGCTCCTTACGAGGCGTTGTCTGGTAGGCGATGTCGGTCTCCAATCGGATGGTTTGAGCTGGGAGAGGCTAGATTGTTGGGTTCTGAGTTAGTCCAGAATGCCTTGGACAAGGTGAAGATTATTCAGGATAGATTTCACACAGCTCAGTCCAGGAAAAAGAGTTATGCGGATCGCAGAGTTCAAGATTTGGCATTCATGATAGGAGATCAGGTATTTCTTAGAGTGTCGCCTATGAAGGGCGTGATGAGGTTCGGGAAGAAGGGCAAGTTGAGCCCTAGGTACATTGGTCCATTTGAGATTTTGGACAAGGTAGGAGAAGTGGACTACAGACTTGCCCTGCCACCGTATTTATCAACTGTGCATCCAGTGTTTCATGTATCTATGCTCAGGAGGTATATTGCGGATCCATCCCATGTTCTTGACTTCAGCGGTGTCCAGTTGGACCGGGATTTGTCTTATGAAGAGGAGCTAGTAGCCATATTAGCTAGGCAGGTTTGTTAATTGAGATTGAAGAGTTATCCTTCGGTTCGTGTTCAGTGGAGAGGTCAGCCTGCTGAGGCAGCTACTTGGGAGTTTGAGTCTGATATGCGGAGCCGTTATCCCCGTCTTTTCTCAGACTCCGGTACTTTCCTATGTCCGTTCGAGGACGAACGTTTGATTTAGAGGTGGAGATTATGATGACCCAAAAGATCATCCTATGATAATTTAGCTAAATCTGTGTTCCGAGGTCCCGAAAGTCTCCGTTAATCACACCTCAATATGCGTGCGCAGCCCGGGCAGGTAGCCGTGAAGCTTTTATGTGAAAACTTGATGAAAAATGAAATTTCTATTAATTAATTGATTAAAGTTGACTTTGGTCAACATTTTTGGTAAACGGACCCGGACCCGTGATTTGACGGTCCTGGAGGGTCCGTGGGAATATATGGGACTTGGGCGTATGCCCGAAATCGAATTTCGAGGTCCCAAGCCCGAGAAATGAATTTTTAAAGAAAATTGTTTTCTGAAAAATATAAAGGTTTTTGAAAATGAATATTTATGTGAAAACCGTGTTACCGGGCCCGTATTATGGTTCCGAAGCTCGGAACAGGTTTAATATATGTTATGTGAGCTATCTGTGAAATTTGGTGTAAAACGGGCTTGAAATGACGTGTTTCGGATCAAAAATCGGAATAATTGAACCTAATGAAGTTTTAAGAAAATTCTATGAGTTTTGAGGTTTAATTCATTGATTTTGATGATATTTTGGTGATTTAAATGCTTAAATAAGTCCGTAGGATGATTTGGGAGTCGTGTGGGTTTTTGGTTTTGAGACCCGAGGGCTCGGGTGAGTTTCGGGTAGCTAACGTGGTGCATAAGTAGTGAAACATCTTGTGTTTTTGATGATTTGCTGGTGTCTGGTGTAATACCCTTCGCGAACGCGGCCAGAGGCCCGCGAACATTACGGGATTTAACCCACTTCTTCTCAAACCTGTTCTTCCCCACTTCCCCTTAGGCGCTTTTGAAGACTTCCATCACCATAGCTCCATAGGTAAGTGATTCCAACTCCATTTTCTTCCATGTTTCTTCAACAACCACTAGAATCTAGGCCTAAAACCTAAAATCAAAGTAGAAATTAGGGGTTTTGGGTAGAGTTAGGGTTCATGGGAATTTGGGTAATTCAACCTCAATTTGGGGTCGGATTTAAAAACAAAGTATATATTTGAACTCGTGGGGGGTATGGGTAATCGGGTTTTGGTCTGAGCCTCGTGTTTGGACCACGGGCCCGGGGTCGAATTTTTGTATTTTTGGAAGAATGCTAGGAATTGTATATTTAGGCTATGGGATTGTATTAATGAGTCATTATTGATGTTAATAAGTTAATTATGTCTAGATATTGTCGTTTCGGAGTTGAATTCAAAAGGAAAGGCGGTATTAGAGGCTTGAATTGCTATTCTTGGACCCGAGGTAAGTGTCTTGCCTAGCTTTGGTGAGGGAATAGGTATTGTGTGCTATGTGCTATGTGTTTATCATGTTCAATGCATAGGTGAGGTGACGAGTACCTATACATTGTGTGTCAAGCATGCCCGTGAGTCTATTTTTGATGAAATTCTTGTTATTACTTCCATATTCATTATATTGTGAAATTGCCTCTACTTGGAAGTTGATTGTTGTTGAAAATCCTTGTTGATAAACTTGTGATGTGAATGGTTCGATTGAGAGCCCAATTGTAAAGGATATACCTGAAAAGAGTGGTTATAGCTGAGACCCTTGCCGAGCAATTGTGATGATATTAACTGATAGTATTCCCCTTGACGGGTGATTATGACTTGTGTTTTCACTATGCTGCTTCCCTTGCCATTTTTATAATTGTCATTGTTATGGTGAGGAAGAGTGTAAAGCACGAAGGGTGATGTCGTGCCATGATTTACATTGATTACATCATATATTGCATAGTGAGGAAGAGAGTAAAAGCACGAAGGGTGATGTCGTGCCATGATTCATATCATTTTATATTGTACATCGCATTGTGAGGAAAAGAGTAAAAGCACGAAGGGTGATGCCACAGTTATTTGCATTTCTGGCATTTATATTGGTTTAATTAGCATCTTTATTAAATTGCCTTTCTTGGTTACCTCTATATGCTTAATTGACTGTTTTATCTCACCCGTTATCCCATTATCTTCTCCCGTACCCCATGCTTATCTGCTATTTCTTCTTCTTTTCCATGTTATGTGTTGTAGAATAGGATAGGTTATCGGTTGTTGTCAAGTCTAGCCTCGTCACTACTTCGGCCGATGTTAGGCTAGGCACTTACTCATTACATGGGTTCGGTTGTACTGATACTACACTACACTTCTTAATGTTGTGCAGATCCCACGGCCGGACCTAGTGCACATCGTTGAGGGAGTATCCTTCAGTCCACCTCAGAGATTTCAAGGTAGACCGCTGACGTTCGTGGACCTTGGCGTCTCTTCTATTACTAGCTCCTTACTCTGTCTTGTATTTCTTCTAGTACTTCTGAGACGGATTATGTAATTTTCTTTCAGACTTTGTATTTAGCACTCCTATAGAAAGTTCGTGAGTTTGTGACTCCCGGTTTTGGGGCTTATGCGATGTATTGGTTTTCGTTCTCTTCACTTAGCTTGGAAATTTATCTATATTCGTTGTTAAAAATTATAAAATGATTCTAGTTAATTCTGTTAGTTCTGTGTTATCAAGTTAGTTTAACTGTACACGTTGTCTTCTCTAGCGGGTTCAACGTTAGACGCAGTCACAGCCTGTAGGTGGATTTTTGGGTCGTGACAGCTAAATTGTAGTTGATATGGTGTCTTCAGGCTTATGTAGATTCGGGTGACGTGGGATCACCCGCAGGTGTATGTTGGAAGTGTGCATTCAGCGATTTGAAGACATCGAGGCGAATGTTGGCACGTTCGAGGACGAATGTTTGTTTTAAGAGAGGGAGAATGTAATGACCCGACCAGTCGTTCTGAAAATGTAAGCTCTGGTCGGTGGCATAAGGCCTTCAGCAGCTTCACATTATGTATATAGACATGCGTGCATGGTTGGATTCAGTTACCGGATGATTCGGAGTCGAATTGGAAGAAGGATTCCAGTTTTGGAAGCTTAAGCGGTGAAATTTGACCGAAATTTGACTTTCTGTGTAAATGGCTCTGGAATAAGTTTTGGATAATGTCAACAGCTCCGTATGGTGATTTTGGACTTGGGTGTGCGTCCAGATTTGGATTTGGAGGTCCGTAGAGTAGTTTGAGGCAATTCGGCGAAAGTTAAAAAATTTGAAGTTTGGGAAATGGAGAAGTTTGACCCACAATTGGATTTTATGATATCTAGGTCGGAATGCGATTTCGATAGTTGGAGAAGCTCCGTGTTGTCATTTGGGACTTGTCTGCAAAATTTGGCGTCATTCAGGGTTGAATTGATAGGTTTCGTCACGAGTTTTAGAAGTTGGAAGATTCGAAAGGTCATAAGCTCGATTCATGGTGCGATTCGTAGTTCCGTCCTGGTTTGATATGATTTGAGACCTCGAGCGGGTCTGTATTAAGTTAAGAACTAGTTGGTATGCTTGGGCGAGGTCCCGGATGTATTTCAGACAAGTTACAGATAACTTCCATGGTTTTGGAGAGGGTTGCGTTCTGGTGTAATCGCACCTGCGGACCTTGGGAGCAGGTGCGATGGTCGCAGGTGCAATTGTGGAGGTGCAGGTGCGGGTGTAACTGGTTTGGGTAGTCTCCGCAGATGTGGAGAGTAGGAGCGCACGTGCGGCGCCGCAGGAGTGGATCCTTGGGCACAGAAACGGAGTGGAGCGGAGGTGCGGTTGGCCATGCGCACCTGCGGTTGCGCAAATTCGGCTAAGTTGGTCGCAAGTGCGGAGGTTCTGGAAGATCCTTTTAAATCTAAGGTTGGTTATTTTTCTTCATATTTTGAGTTTTGGACTCCGGATGTGGGAGAGATTTTTGGGGGTTTTAAAGCTAGTCGATTGGGTAAGTGTTCTTCACCTAGTATTTAATGTATTCCATGATTTTACTTTCATTTCTGTCATTAAATTTGTGTTTTTGGTTGAGGGAAATGTTGGTTTTTGAAAAAAATTTCTAAAATGAAAAATCATGATTTGAGAGACGAAATAGTATCGGAATTTGGTAACTTTTGAATGGGTGAACTCATATGGGAATGGGTGTTCGGATTTTGTAAAAATTGTCGGGTTCCGAGATGCGGTTCTGAGGGTCGTATTTTAGGTCGACTTTTGGATTTTGTTAAAGATTTAGACTTTATGATCCAGAATAGTTTCTTATGAGTTTTATTTGTGCGTTCAAGTTATTTTAGTTTGGATTGAGCCGCCCGAAGGTCTTTTCACTCGAGGAGTTCATTTTATAGTACCGGGTTATCGTCTTTGAGGAAAGTATCTTGCCTAACCTTGTGTGGGAGAACTACTCTTAAGATTTGAGTCTTCTATGTTGATTGTAGTCCGAGTACGCGAGGTGACGAGTGCTTGCTCGGACTTATTTGTGGGAAGTTGGCCTTTTAATGTCCTTATATTCACCATATATGAAGTTGTTCTTGATATGTTTGAGTTCCTAATTGCTAGTTTCACCTCGACACGCTTTGATTAGAGATAATTGCTTTAGAATTCACCCTTACTGTCTATTTGACCCTGATTTGACTTAACCGAAGATTTTACCTCTTCAATCGTCATGCTATATTTTCATAACTGCTTATCTTTAATTGAAATTATTATTATCTCGTCCTATAATTTTTTAGTCTTAATGGGAGTTATGATTATCTTTCGCTGCTTACATTTACTTGAATTGTTGAATATTCATCAAAATTTCTCAACCTAAAAAGGAGTTTAGATAACTTATATCTTAGTTGACTTGCCTTTATTTGGAACTACGTGACTCGTGTTGGCTTCTTATTGTTGACTTGAATATTGTGGAATCGTTGCTACATTTTGTTTTGTTTTCCCTTGTTAAGCTGTTCTCCTTGCGCCTAGCATTCTTTACTGTGGTTATTCCTTGTGAATGAGTTCTACTGTTTTTGTGATTTTAAGTTCTTGAGTTGCTTTGCTCGCCGTACTTTGCATTTCTGTCATTGTTGCTTTTGTACTTGTTGTGGTGATGTACGAGGTTTCTGTCGTGATATAGTTGCTACCTTTGTTGGTTGCGTTGCATATTTAAATTGGGACTATCCGAAAGATCCCCAGCACTGCATATATAATTTTGGACTATAGACGTATTTCAGGAGATCCTCCTGTATTGCATGTTTACTTTGGGACTACGGACGTATTCCGGGAGATCCCCCAGCACTACATTTATTTGGAAAGCATATTTGAAATGCATTTACCTTGAAAGAACAATGTTCGAAGAACATTTATTTGGAAAGTTTATATTTGAAAAGTAATTATCTTGAAAGAACTATGTTTGAAGGATATTTATTTGAAAAGTTTATATTCGAAGGAAGTATATTTCAAAAGCATTTCCTATTGAAAAGGATTATATTCTAAAGATTTCAATATAAAAACTTACGGGGGAAAGTTTACACTTTAAGGATTTGACTAATTTATTGGGGTTGTTGGAAAAGGCCTGATATGGAAACTATTACAGTGCTGAGTTACTACTTGCCCTTACTGTATTGTGATTTTCGGATTTGGGATGTGTTCCCTTCCATCCTTCTGTATCTTATGATGTTCCGCTATTACTTGCTATTTTTCCTTGCTTATTGTAGTTTCTTTGTTCTTAGCCATATCGTGTAGTCATTAGATAGATGTCATATTCTGTCATTCCTATACTTATGCTTGTTCAGTTTATTAGACCAGTGGGTGTCTTGACTAGTCCTCGTCACTGCTTCACCGAGGTTAGTCTTGATACTTACTAGGTACCTATGTGGTGTGCTCATACTACAGTACTGCACATTTTTGTGCAGATCCAGGTATTGATCGTTAGTAGGTGTGCGGACCCTTGCTGAGGAGACTCAAGGTAAACATGCTGCTGTGTTCGCAGGCTTTGGAGTCACCTTCTTACTTTGTATTAAACTATCTCTACTCATTTCCAAACAGTTGTATTTAGGAGTTGTAGAAAACTCTGTAGATCTTATGACTTGTACTTGGGAAAATTATAAATTTTTGTAAGGATTTCTATATCGAGACTGTTAAATTTTCTTTATTTATACTGTTATTCAATAAATGTTAGACTTACCTAATCCCTAAAACTAGGTGTCATCACGATACCCAACAGAGGGAAAATTGGATCGTGACAATTATTGCATATGACTATTTGAGTGAGAAGAAAACAAAGAAGAAGAAAAGTGAATAGAAAAACTTAATAAGGGGCTTCAAGTTTTTCCAATCAAGTGGCATCTGTAACAGGCGGTTCAAATGGAGTAAATTTCCCACCCCTTCCAAATACAAACTGACATCTGAATATTTAATCGATTGAAAATGGAGCCTTAACTATGGAATGACCTGCAACAAACCTTCCCAATTTATTATTCTAAAAGAAAAAAAAATGAAGAAAACGCTTCTATAGTTAACACTTTAGTCCTCAATTTTCATAAATACATTTTTTCGACCAAGGGCATATATGTCATTTCAAAAAACTCCTACATTGTTTGCAATTCTTAAATGCAAACTATCATTGATACACATGGGACTCATATTTTCATAACTACAACACTCCTTTAAATGTTACTCCATATTGATTAAACTACTTTTATGGAGAGTACTGCATGCAAATAAACATTTGAAACGTTCCTTTTTCTCATTTAGTAAAATTATTAATTTTGGTTTTGTCAACTAGAAGTTTTCACAGAGAAAGTAAACTTAATTTTTTAAATAATAACACAACAAAAGGAGATATTGGTAAATATTTACCAGATTTTCGTGTTTACCTATACTGTTTTAAAGTAATTTAAAAATTAAAACTAAAAGGTTTTCAACTATCCAGACTATTTGAAGGCAACTTCAAACTAGAAAAATTCATATTCATAATAATTTTAAAAAGTATAGTTTATTAAATCTCAAAAGTTAATCAAGTGATGGCTTTGTTCATACTGTATTAGGGGAATATCTCTTATATGCTTAATTGATGTGAAATTTTAATCTACATGGTTTGAACTCATTTTTCCCTGATAAGTTTTCAACTATCAATAATTATCTTAAACATTATTTTTTATAATTTTTATATTATTTCATTATGAAAATTAACATATGATAAATATATAGAAAAATAAAAATATTTCTCTTATCTCCTTGATAAAGAAAAAATTTAAAATCCCTATAATAATTTATATACACTTCTATCAAATATTTTATATTTTATCACCAATTAACATCATTTTAAATGAGTTATAATAAAATATAATTTGAACTACTATATTGAATTACTACAATTTATATCATGTCAATATTTGTTTAGTGCCTTTGGTTCTCTTTGTTTGAAGTAGTAAATTACCTCTTTAGGGGTGCGAGTCCCGTTGAAAGTTTTCTTTATTTACTGTACTAAAAATTTCTCTTGATTTTGTTGTATACAAGGCCTGAAGTAAAATCAATAGTAAGTTCTTTTTATATCTTTTATCGTATTTTAAAGAATGATGTTGTTCGTGTTAACTTTCATCAATTAGCTTATTGTCCCCACCGTTGAAATTCTTGTGAAACCAATTTCGATGTATTCAAGAATAGTTTACAAATAGATTAGTAAATTTCTTATTCTAGAAAATTTGTTAATATAGATGAAACTTGTAGCTTTAATGTATTCTCTTGTAAAATATTCAAATAGGAAAATAATACCATTGAAATTAAATTTTTAATTTGATGTTTATGTTTGATATGTGTGTTATAAATGAGTTTTATAGCACGCAGTGTTTTATGTTAATTGGAGCAATTTTAACAGATTATAATTTATAGTTTAATTTTAAGTAAATTATTAAAATAAACTAATTATAATTTATTGTTTAAATGGATATAACAAGGATCAATTTATTTATCAAAAATTAATTGAGCCTCGACAAACAATAATTTTAACTTACAGTATTAGGCATGTATACTGTCATTTCCTCATCTAGTAATGACCTATAAAAGTAATACTAATTATTTGAACATAACAAATGTTTTAGAATCGTACAACTATGTTTAGGTTTTAGAGGCCTCTATTTATGTATCATGCTACGTACACCTATGTGATGTGCTTTGAGAAACTGTCACAACCAACATTGCCGACGAATTTGTTGTTAAATAGAGCCATATTTAAGATCTAATAAAACATGCCATGACAAGAGAGAGTTGCTCAGTGGTGAACATAAGTTCCATTCACCAAGGAAGCGAAATAGAAAACTTCTAGGGAGGAGTAAAAATACAAAAAAATAAAACATGCCAAGGAGAATGTAGGGGGAGATTAGAGTCCCTGTTAAAATGAAGGGGGCAATGGGGCCACGTTGGGAGCATCCACTTCGGCATCTGCGGCCGGATGGGAAAATGAAGGGGCACCATGCTAAGAAACTGATTTGGAAGTTTTAGCCATCATGATCTGGGAAGATCTGAATATTTGGAGGAAAAGTATGAAGGTTTGAAAAAACAAGTATGAAAGTTTGAAGAAAAGATTATGAAGGTTTGAAAGTGGGATGAAGATCTAGGTTAGAAATCTAAGAACAAATACGAAGATTTGAAGATTATAAATGAAGATATGAGGATTTGAAAAAGTTGAAATCCGCTAGAAAATTTGAAGGTAAAAGCTAGGATCGGAAAGTGAAAGAAGTATAAAAGGTCGAAGCTTTTATAGGGGAAATGTTATCAATACGCGACATTTCATATTCCAAGGCAACCAGCCGATGATCGACACGTGTTCGAAGTCAAAACGACGCTACTGATGGGACGTTTAGGCTTATCTGTCATCTCAGTTGTAACGTAGGAAGGAAGAAACCAGAGTTCATCTCTCGTTTCCCATCGTTTCGGAAAACCTACTCTCTGGGAAAATGGACTATCTGTATATGGGTGAAACGGGGGCTAACACAGACCCCGATTTTCCAGTGGATCAAACAAAGAAAGGGTATGAATACATGGGATCGAAATCAAAGCTGGGAACTTTTTATACGGAGGCCCGAACGGAGTGATCGCCATCGGACTTGATAAAACGACACACCCCAGACGCAGGATTAGTTCTGAGACTTCGGGAAGCGCATGAATGGTTGTAAACAAGAGATAGAGCGTCGTGATATCCGTAACCAATCGGATATCACAGTGCAGATCTCGTTCAGTGGCGGTTACGGACCATTAATTAACAAAAGAGGAGGATTTTTACCCTTTTTAGAACTGTACTAGGGATGAAACTTTGCTACTATATAAATGGGAAGTTTTTTCTTTGATAACACATATTTTAACACGCAAACCAAGGCAATACAAATTTATTTTTCAGCTTTCTAGCTATTGAATAGTTCTTATTTTATTGTTGTTCTTCATATACATTTGGCTTCCAGCCAAGGGTCCGATTGTGGGCAAAATGACCGTTGAGACCAAATCCGAGCCCGGTCGTAACAACACAGTTGGTTTGGTTATGCATTCTATATTTAACTCGTTTATCTAACATTCTTGATGATTTGTTTTGAATCAATCCACATTTCCATAAAACCACATATAAATTCAATTCTTATCCATTTTAAGGGTACATCTTTGGCGCCCACCATGGGGATAAGGATAATAATGCTGGTTTTATACAAATCTTCAAAACACACTTTATTTTACGCTTGTTCTTTAAAGTCTAAATTTCGGGTCAACTTAAAAATGTCAAATTCTCAATCTGCTCACTTTAATGTTGAGGCTAAGTCTGGCCATCATGGCGAAAACAACAATCTGGTGCCTAGAAATGAGGTGCCCCTGCTGATCCCAACAGAGTCCTAGTTGCTGATCCGGTCGACGCTAATTCACAGGTTGCTATCGAAGTTAACCTACCAACTGACCCCGAAAATAGTGTTCGTGGAGGTCTCCAACCAACAGTTTGAGAAACGCCCGAAGGCGAAGGTGATGGGGTAAGCCTACGACTTATCTTCAAAATGTTGCAGGCTCAACAGGCGGCAATACCGCAACTATAGAATCAAGGCTACGCCCCTGGAAGGGTCGAGCCTGAACGGTTCGGGAGAACACCCAAAGAAACGAACAAACCACTGAGAGGTCGGGTGAAGCCGAGCCCCGAGTCAGTCCTGAAGTAATTAAAATGCTTGAATCATTAATGAAGCAGGTGGAATCGGGTAAAAAGAAAACTGAGGCCAACGACAAGAAGGTGGAAACATACAATTCTATGGTCGACCAAATCCCAGAAGCACCTCCGATATTCCAGGGGCCGGATTCCAAGAAGTTTATCGAGAAGCCTTTTCCTTCGTGCGCGACACCAAAACCGATCCCTAAGAGGTTTCGTATGCCCGACATTCCATAATATAACGAGACCACATACCCGATGAGCACGTGAACTCCTATACATGAAAAATCAAAGGAAACGACTTAAAAGATGATGAATTCGAGTTGGTGTTACAAAAGAAGTTCGGGGAAACTTTGTCCAAAAGAGAAATGATGTGGTACCACAACTTGCCCCCAAATTCCATTGACTCATTTTCTATGTTTGCAGATTCTTTTGTGAAGTCTCATGACGTGGCCATCAAGGCCGAGACCTGAAAATTGGACCATTTCAAGGTTAAGAAAAGAGACAACGATTGTCAGAATACGACTTCAACGTTGATGCGACCAGTATCGTATCAGCCATCGATCGCATAGCCGTTGCAGACTGACCCTACCCAAAGGGATCCTAACTTGATGTGCAAGTATCATGGCACTCAAGGCCACATGACCGAGGATTGCCAACAATTGAGCGAAGAAGTTTCCCGGTTGTTCAATAATGGGCACCTCCGAGAATTTCTGAGTAGTCGAGCCAAAAATCACTTCAGGAATAGGGACACCAACAACAAGGCCGAACTTGAGTAGCCTCAGCACGTCATCAGTATGATCATTGGAGGGTTTGATATCCCTTAATGACCGATGATAAATCACACTAAAGTATCTATCACAAGGGAAAAACGTACCGAGATTATGTCCTAGAGGGACCATCTCGTTCAACGAAGAGGACGTCGAGGGCATCATTCAACCACACAATGATGCACTGGTAATATCTTTACTTATCAATAATCTAGATTTAAACGTGTATTGATTGATCCATGTAGCTCGACCAACATCATCATATCGAGGGTCGTAGGTCAATTATTGATAACATGAGGTATAACGCTCTATTAGAAAGCCATGGGTTCATAACATGAGGGCAATATCTTCAATCTTACACCAGGCACTGAAGTTCCCTACGTCGGGAGGAATCAAGACGGTTTACGGAGAGCAGCCAGCCGCAAAGGAAATGTTTACAGTTGACGAGGTAATCCTGGTGCCCGCGGTTTCGATATTAAGGAACCCAGAGCCTACCATAAAGGAAGAAAATAAATAGCAATCACCGATGTCGTCCCCGACCAAATCGGAGGAGCGAGGAGTAGACGAGGAGGATGATTACGATGTTCCAAGGTCGTTCATATCTCCTGATGATACCGACGCCACCAAATTAGTGGTCAAGGAGTTGTAGCAAGTCATATTGATCGAACAACTACCAGATCGAAAATTATACCTGGGCACGGGGTTAACTCCCTAACTCAGGAAAAAACTCATTGAATTTATTAAAGCTAACATAGACTATTTTGCTTGGTCCTACCTTTATATGATAGGGATCCCTCCGGAAGTGACTACTCATAAGCTGAGTTTGGACCCAAAGTTCCACGCGGTTGATTAGAATAAAAGACCACAATTTGAGGTCAAGCATGCATTCATCAAGGACGAGGTATCTAAACTCCTTACAATAGGGTGCATTCGGGAAGTCAAATACCCGGACTGGTTAGCTAATGTAGTGGTAGTACCTAAAAAGGAAATAAGTTGATAATGTGTGTAGATTACAAAGATCCGAACAAGGCATGCCCTAAGGATTCTTTTCCTGTGGATAACATCGATCAAATGATCAATGCGAAGACTGGGCACGAGATACTCAGCTTTTTTTATTCCTATTCCGGGTACAATTAAATTCGGATTGACATGGGCAATCAAGAAAAGACTTCTTTTATCACAAAATTTGGAACCTATTGTTATAATGTAATGCCATTCGGATTAAAGAACGATGGTGCCACCTATCAACGCCTAATAAACTGGATATTCAAAGAACATATAGGAAAATCAATGGAAGTTTATATTGATGACATTTAGTCAAGTCCCTGCGAGCCGAGGACCACTTGAAACATTTGCAGCAAACCTTCGACATATTGAAGAATTACAATATGAAGCTGAACCTGGAGAAGTGAGCATTCGGGGTTGGATCGAGAAAATTCCTCGGGTTCATGGTATCAAATCGAGGGATCGAGATCAATTCCAACAAAATTAAATCAATAGAATACATAACCGTGATGGACAACGTCAAGGTTGTTCAGATGCTGACCGGGCGTATAGCCACCCTAGGCCGGGTAATATAGAGGTCCTCTGACAAATGCCATCGGTTCTTCTTAGTGTTGAAGAAGAAGAATAACTTTTCTTGGCCCCGGAATGCCAACAAGCTTTGGAAGAACTCAAAAGGTACCTATCGAATCCGCCCTTGCTCCACACTCCAAAGGCGGACGAACACTTGTACCTTTTCTTGGAAGTTTTTGAGGTGGCGGTAAGTGGATTCTTTGTCTAGGAAGTGGAAGGTACGCAATTCCCTATGTACTATGTTAGTAGAACTCTAGGCGAGGCCCAAACAAGGTATCTTCACTTGGAAAAATTGGCACTCGCTTTGTTAAGTGCCTCAAGAAAGTTAAAAATGTGCTTTCAATGACACCCTATATGTGTCGTAACCTCTTACCCACTAATGAACATCATGCACAAACCCAAGCTCTCGGGCCGCTTTGCCAAATGTGCCGTCAAAATCAGCGGGTACAATATCGATTATCGGCCTCGAACTGCCATAAAATCCCAAATTTTGGCAGACTTTGTGGACATCTTTATGCCGGACTTAATACCCGAAGTCGAAAGGGAATTATTACTAACCTCGGGAATTTAGACCCTTTTTACGAACGGTGCCTCGAATGTAAAGTGGGCTGGGCTCAGCATCGTGTTAAAACCACCTACGGAGAATGTAGTTAGGCAATCTATTAGAACTGTGAAATTGATTAACAATGAGGCCGAGTATGAGGCCGTAATTGTAGGTCTCAAATTACCTAATGGCCTTGGGGCCGAGGTGATCGAAGGTAACTGTGACTCTCTCCTCGTGGTAAATCAAGTAAATGGGACGTTCGAAGTGAAAGAGGAACGAATGCGAAGGTATTTAGACAAATTACAGGTAATGCTGCATCAATTCAAGGAATGAACCCTACAACACGTGTCCCAAGATCAGAATAGCGAGGTCGATGCTCTGTCTAACTTAGGGTCATCGATCGATGTCGATGAATTTGATTCGGGAACAGTAGTACATATCATGATTTCAGTGATAGAAGAAAGCCACGACGAAGTAAACTCAACTAGTTTAACTTGGTATTGGAGGAACAACTACATAGATTACTTAAAAACTAGGAAATTACCCCTGGATCCCAAAGAATCGATAGCCTTGCGTACAAAGGCTACCATATTTAGCTTGGTTAAAGGGACATTGTTTAGGAGAACGTTTGACGGCCCGCTAGCCAGATGCTTGGGGCCGGGATACCGAATACGCCTTGAGAGAAGTTCACGAAGGCACTTGCAGGAACCATTCGGGGGAAGAATCTTTGGTTCGGATATTAATTAGGGTCAGCTATTACTGGACCGAAATGGATAATGATGCGAAGGATTTTGTACGAAAATGCAACTACTTCCAGAGACACGCACTGATGATCCATCAACCAGGAGAGCTACTCCACTCGATATTATCCCCGTGGCCATTTATGAGGTTGGGAATGGTCATTATCGGTCCCCTACCGTGGGCACTCAGTAAGGCTCAATTCATACTATTCTTGACCGATTATTTCTCAAAATAGGTCGAAGCTCAAGCATTCAAAAACGTCTAGGAGAAAGAAGTCATTGACTTCATTTGGGACCACATAATATGTCGATTCAGGATATCGGCCGAGGTCATTTGCGATAATAGAGGAAATAATTCATCGGCAATAAGATAAATAAATTCTTCGAAGATCAAAAGATTAAGAAGATACTATCAACACCTTCCCACCCTAGTGGGAACGGACAGACAGAATCAGCAAACAAGACCATACTTCAAAACTTGAAAAAGAGGTTGACTGATGCCTAAGGGAAATGAAAGAAAATCTTTCCCGAACACCTGTGGTCATACCGTATGACCTCGAAGTCTAGTACCGAGGCCACCCTGTTTTCGTTGGTCTACAGGGCCGAAGCCTTAATACCAGTCGAAGTGGGAGAACTGAGCCTCAAGTTCCACTATACGATAGAAGAGTCAAACGGCGAGGCTATGACCACGCGCCTGGAACTGATGGATGAATGGAGGGAGTCCTCCCTAGTCTGGTTGGCCGCCCAGAAACAACGAATAGAAAGATAATACAACTGAATAGCCAACCTCTGATACTTTAAGATCGGGGACTTAGTGTTGAGGAAAGTAACATTACACACCCGGAACCCGAACAAGGGAAAGTTGGGGCTGAATTAGGAAGGACCATATCAAGTCATCGAAATTACTGGCAAATGATCGTATAAACTCGAAGCAAGAAACAGTGTAACTACCGAATAACTGGAATGTGACACACTTAAAATAGTATTTCTGCTAAGGTACGAAATCAGTTACTCTTTAATCATGTAATGGATTGGACAAACATTTGCAGACAAAAAGCCAAGGAATGGATGTGGATATTTGGTATGAGAGTATGATAGTAGGCTATATTACGCGATGTAGATGCTATTTACACTCTAAGTTAACCCATACTTTATTGATGTTTTAAGTGCAAAATGATAATAAAATACTCTTATTGGTGTTTTTATGCTTTGCAGGAGCTAATCCGAGTTAGGAAGATAATATGGAGTGTTTTGGGGTCAAAGACGTGGATACAAGACCAATCGAGAAGAGACCGGACGAAAACAAGCAAGAAAAAGGCGAAGGAAAGCTGGACAAAAGCCCACCGCGACCGCGGTCGGGCCGCGGCTAGAACACGGTGGGCCAAAAGCGAAGACAAAATATGTGTGATCTTTCGCGGTCGCACCGCAGTCAGCTCGCGGGCGCGGTCGAACAGTGCAATGCCAAAGAGTCTAGGGGCTTAAGTGTAAAATGGGGGAAACTTGTCCTAACCCTATTTAAACTCAATAAACTCGCCCAAGTCAAGGTTAAGCTTGTTTTAGACTCCATTTGGAGGCAAGAACAAGTGTGAGAAGACCAAGATACAATTAGAGTTTTTCATTCTTCCTCTTTTATCATTATTTTGTGAATCATGAATTATTTTATGGCTTTATTATTTTCTATCATGAGTAGCTAAACAATCCGTCTAGGGTTGATGGAACCAATTGTTAGGTGAAGTCTTGACTCTGTTTTGTTATAATCGAGCTAGGTTTATTCTATGATTCTTCTACTATGTTTTGTATGGTGATTAATTGAATGATCCCTTGATTAATCATTTCTAATTGCCTTGTGTTGCTTGAGAAAGAATACTAGGTTAGATTTTTGTTGAACAACACCACTTTTGGGTAATTAAAGAGATTCATTACTTGAATTTAAAAGTGGGGTTAGAAATAACGAAATTTTGGTGGGATAATTCTGAGCTGCATAAATTATCAGCCAGAGTAGTTTGAGAGAATGCTCTAGTACATTATCGTAGTTGGTGGAGAGATAATTGCGGTAACCCATAGCTCATAACCCTCATAGAGTTTTACGGCGAGATTATAGCAAAAGAATTAAGAATTAATCCGGCAATTGGAGAAATTAATACCCTAGATCTTTTTACCCTTGAATTTATCTTTACTCTTGAACATTGTTAGTTTTAATATCATTTTACTTTAGCTAAACGAATTCCACTATTTATTGATAAAAATCTTGCACCTGAAAATTTTCTGAGATTGTACTAGCGTTACTAAGAGTTGTAGTAGATAGGTTAGTTCCCTGAGGATTCGACTCCGGACTGTAAACCAGATTATATTTGCAACGACCGCTTTGTCCTTTTTATAAGTCATAGTTGGGCGTGATCAAATTTTGGCGCCGTTGCCGGGTAGCTAAATGTGTTATTTGCAACAACTTAGAAGTATTGCTAGGATTTTTAGTTTAGATCAATTTTTTATGGTGTTAAATATTTTTCCATCGAACTTCTAACATTTGACCTCTTGTGTGACTCAGGTGTATGCCTAGAAACTCTTCAAGGACTGGTGAACTACTCGAAGGACTCTTAGAACCCGAGAAAACATTCAGGGCATTAAACCGTGCCAACAAGAAGAACAATCATTCACAACAAACACACCAACTTGAAACTGAAATGGACAACGTGGAAAACGTCAATGCAAACAAACGGGCACCTCTTGTGCCAAACGATGAAGTGGTGGCACCTCTTGTGCCAGAAGCTGCACTTTATGATTGGGCACAGCCAACATTTGATAACCTGGCCACCGCCATTGTTGTGCCCCAAATAAAAGCGGAGACATTCCAGAAAACCAACAACATGCTGCATCTTCTGTAGAATGTCACGACCCCAAATCCTAATGAGTCGTGATGACGCCTACTGTGGAACTACGCTAGTCAACCATCACATAACTACCCATTCGTTCTATTATAATATTTCACAAATCAATAACAAACAACAAACAGAGTATAAAATAATTTCTTTAAGTCTTTACAACCCCATAATAATAATATAACAGTCTAAGAAAACCTCCAGAGACTGGAGTCAACATGGTCACGGGCATCTAAGAAATAAAACTAATTCTGCTAATGTCTTAAACAATATCTATGAAATAAATACTAATACTAATAAAGGAAGGGAAATGGAGAAGCTGCGGACGCTGGGCAACTACCTCGAAATCCCGTAAAGCTGCTACTAACGAACAAAGATGGCTACTGCTCCGCACTAGTACCTGGATCTGCACACAGGGGTGCAGGGAGTAATGATGAGTACGCCAACTCAGTAGTAATGAAAATAAATCACAGTCTCAAGTATATGAAACACACAACACAGATACACCAATCCACAAAATAGTAAAACATCGAGTCTCAATACAATATACATAATTTAGAAAACCAGTTTCCAAAAATCCCTTGAAACAAGTGTATTTTCAAATATTTCTCAGTAAAATCAGTTTGAAAAATGAAGTTAATCATAGTCAAAAATTCAGTAAAATCATCATAAAACTACCTCTCGGGCCATAATAATCTCTCATAACATTTCGCTCAGCACCTCACCATCACTCAGTATCAGCCAAGCGGGCAACCTCACAGTCACTCAGTATCAGCCCAGCGGGCAACCTCACAGTCACTTAGTATCAGCCTAGCGGGCAACCTTACCGTCACTCAGTATCAGCCCCGCAGGCATCACTCGCACTCAGTAGGTAACATGCTCACTGGGGGTGTGTATAGACTCCGGAGTGGCTCCTACAGCCCAAGCGCTATAAACAAGCCACATCATGGCATAAATCACTCACAATATTGGCCCTCGGCCTCTTTCATATCATAACATCCTCACCATATTGGCCCGCGGCCTCACTCAGCCAGACACTCTCAACATGCCACTCGGACCATAATTATACCGAGTTCTTGACCCAAAAATAGTGTTTCATTTTCAAGAAATAATATCAAAATACTCTGAGTGTCAAAACAATCATCAAGAAAAGACTGAGTGAAAATTATAACATGTCAAGTGAGGAAAATAGTAAAAACAGCCCCCCAAGGGGTAAACAGATCGACACTAGGCCCCAAACATGGCTTACAGCCCAATCATAGCAAAATATATCAATACTATTAAGCATAGGCTTAAAAATCGATTTCGCAACTCAATAGTTGCCTAAAAAGGAAGATATTTCCAAATTTCCAATCTTTGCATTCCAAAATCTGTGGAAGGATGCAAGGTCCGGGGATTCATACCCTCAGGACATGATTTAAAGACATTACTTACCTCAAACTAGCCTGAAAAGCTACTCCGCAATGCGCTTGCCTCTCGAATGAACTTCTGAGCATTTCAAATCATTAAAGATCAGATCTTTATCATCAAATTATGCTTAAGGAATGAATTCCAATTGAAAAATACTAATTTTAGCTCAAAATCCGAAATTAGCCAAAACCTGACCCCCGGGCCCGCGTCTCAGAACTTGACAAATTTTTATACCAACATGTTCTTCATCATCTCACGAGTCCGTACATATAAATAACACTAAAATCGGAGTTCGTTTGACCCCTCAAATAGTCCCTAGAAGGTCTCATAATCTCTAGCCCTAACCCCATCTTTTTCTACTGATTTTCATGGATTAACACTGATATTTTCTTCCTTATTCACCTATAATCGAGTTTTAGGGTAAATAATACTTACCTCAACGAAGAACAATGATTTCCCTTCTTCAAAATTGCCTCCAAGCTCTTTTCCCGTACATAAATATGAAAAGTGGGTATTGGTCGCGGAGGGTTTATTTAAATACTGCCCAGGTAATTATTCATCGTGATCGCAGACTTCCAGTCGCGATCGCGAAGCATAAAACCCACTGCCTCTCTTTTTACTCTACGCGATCGCGAAATGGACCACGCGATTGCGAAGCTTTGCCTTCCACACCCACGCGATCGCGTCTCTACCCACGCGACCGCACTGACCAAGTCCTTCTACTCCTCACCAGCCCACTCTCCTCTACGCGATCGCGACCCTGACCACGCGTTCGCGTAGGAAAAGTTCACAGACCCACGTGATCGCGACTTGATGCCTGCGATCGCGATTCACAATTTCCTCCAGGCCTCAACTTACTCTATGCGATCGCGGACGAGTTCACGCGATCGCAGTGAACAAATCACTGGTGTTAAAAAACCAGAAAACCAGCAATCTCTTCAAGACCTTAAGTGCTCGTTAACCTCCCGAAATCAATCCCGAGCCCCTCGGGACCCCAACAAAATTTACCAACACTCCCATAACATCATTAAAACTTAGTTGCACTCTCAAATCACTATAAATAACATCAAAACACCAAAATCACATCAGATTCAAGCCTAAGAACTTTGAAATTTCTAAAATCCACCAACGATGCCGAAACTATCCAAAACAACTCCGATTGAACTGAAATTTTGCAGGAAAATCCAAAATGACATTACGAATCTGTTCCAACATTCGAAATTCCATTCCGACCCCTATAGCCTATTTTTTACTGTCGAACGGAAATTACCAAAAACTAACTTTCGCCAATTCCAGCCTAATTCTACACCGGACATCACAAAAATATTCTGAACACACTCCTAAGTCCCAAATTACCTAACGAATCTATCCCAGCCATAAAATCCGCATTCCGATGTCGTTTACCAATAAGTCAACTCTTAGTTGACTTTTCCAACTATAAGACTATTTTTAAAGACTAAATGGCTAAACTCTCACTACAACCATTCCGATTCCAAGCCTACCAACTCTAACACATCATAAACAGTATAACCAACCTATGACAAGTGAATAACAGTAATTATAATACATGTTCTACGGAACGACCGACCGGGTCGTTACATTCTCCCCCACTTAAACACACGTTCGTCCTCGAACGTTTCTAGAGTTGTTCCAAACACCACCAAAATTGTTGTGTGACCTACCCTGCACATATTTGGAGGTGATCCCCCGTCACTCTACCCTCTATAGGTCTAATAGCACAACATAATTGAAATTTCGAAATCCAATCTTGACCCATAAACCTTAGAACCAAGTTCCACTTCTGAAATGATTTACAAGTTCAAATCCCACAACTATAAGCTGAAATAGTTTGAACACGCTGTATCAAGCCATATCCGTAACCCAAGATGAAACCACAAAACATACCGCATGACTCAACCACCCATAGCGATAACTCTTGATCACAATATCTGCTCAAAACAATCCAATACCGGTACATATCCTCTTATCAAGCAATGCCTCGCTCTAGCACTTCCATATACTGTCGATGATGAAAGAAACACGTAGAAACCAGCAACCATTCATCCGATCAGTATCAATAGCATCCAGATCCATAACTTGTGCAACTCGTGCACTCAATAATAACATCATAGAGCTTAATTCATAAAATAGAAGATTCACACGAGATGAATATACTGCCATTAATTATTAGCATTACAGCATCATGCTAGAAGCCTGGCACACACCATAAAATCAGAACACACGAATCTTACACCAAGGATCATACCTCTACCTAACTCTATTGCAACGCGTGATCCCATTCAAACGCTGGACCGCATGAAATACTCCAAGCCACCTTGCTCAAAATCAATAACCATGCGAAATTCAACATCAAGTACTCAAAGTGCATTACTATAACAACGAGGAAATCGGACGATACCATGCCACCCGAACTAGACAGAACATAACCAACATGTCTCAATCCTGCAGCACCCAATTACTTACCTTACTCAAATCTAGCTAATAAGCCCAATAAGAACCTCACCCTATGCACATAGCACCAATGATCACAACTCCTCGAACACTGAAAGGTAACTCATAGATCACTCCAAAGAACAAATAAGCTCAATGACAATCAAATGGTACATCCCTCAACAATAGCAATTTGGGATCAACAGTTCCGACTCAGTGTAGAACACACACCCATACTGGCCTACCAATATTTATATTCTAAATCAACTCTAGTCATCCACAATAGGTAGATAACTCTCCAAAGGTTCATAATGACTGAATCATGACATATACTAATACCTGACTAGCTTTGCTCGCATCCTCATAGTTCACAACCACAAAATAATATATTTATTAGAACTCTTAGTCTCAAAGTCCATGAAGCGCACAATTTTACCATATCGGATCCCAATTCCACCACTCAAATATATAACATGTCTCCAATACCCAATAATTCCACGTGGGTACTCCTATAATTCTTCCGTGCCACCAACAAACTTGAATATCGGCAGTCGATCCAACAAAAGAGCGTCGTAACACCAATGAAGCACCCTTACTCAAACACATTGCCTTAAACACATTGTCCTTTATGAATGTATACTATCATCCAGCCACCCAATAGTGGTATCCTTTAACTAATCGTCTGAAATTGCAAGTTCTGACCTTCCTTCCGGAACTGAATCGTGACCCCACATATGCCACTCTCCACTATACACAAAATACCGCATACGCCATGCAATACTATGATAAATATGAGAACTTCATGCTCCTTTCCTAGCCACAAACAACTACGTACCCAACTAGCCAAGAACTTTCCATTGATCCCATTTAGAAGCAAAATCACTATACATCACATGTCCCTCACGCCAGTAGAAATATACATATCCAACCGTGGTAGAAACCATCAAGAACTCTCTGAATCCCATTTGTACAACACCAAATTGTCAGGACTGAATCCTTCTAACTCAACCAAGCTACGCATGCCACCAATCCCAAGAGAATCGCTAAGAAACACATGTAACAACTCATTACCTCATAAACACCCAAAGAACTAACCATATCCCTTATCATGCCGATCTAACCTACTACTAGGTTTTCCTATTTATCCAAGTTCCTTCTGACATACCTTCGAATTGATACTTCTTCTTTCCATAATACCGCAATTCTCAATCCCGACTCACCGTACAAAACACGAGCATAAAATATAATGTTTAAGACTCATAAGTCGCTGAATACTCTCTCATATATCCCCAAAGCACCACATAAAAAATACTTTCCCTGAATATACTTCATGCGAATTTAAATTCATTACCTTCGCTTTCCTGATACTGATGAATAGAATCCATGATAATGAAAATACACCACAAGCCTTGACACATTCCCCGTAAATCTCAATTCTAGCCCTTCTTACATTTGAAGATCCTTGATCGCTACATATAACCTTGAATCTGTATGAACCATTCTCGAACGTCATTTACTCTACGCAATTTCAATTACACTAACCAAGTAAATAGAACAATCTGACCCCGCTTGCAATCCACATACTAGGGAAGTAATCCACACCCTTGAAGCAACAAGCACACTCATACACTGCACTACACCTTCAAGCACGACTCAATCATTCAAAAAATCCCATTACCCGTAAAGTACATTACAACCTGTATCGAAGAAATTTCCATTACTCGAGTCATTCCCAGACTCCACCTCTGTAGGTCATAACTGATTCACCAACGTACCTCGAACTGAAACCAATACAACACATAATCGTGTAATCAACTTATCATTAGCGGACTCCCCCACTTGGCTCAAAGCCAAAGATCAAGACAAACAATAACTCACGATGCCCATACACTATCACCGCCACCATACTATGGTGAGGTTCAACTATATCCTCCATAAGCTTATATGACCCAAACCATCTAACACTCAAATCAAATGCAAATCTCGCATCCACCATTGTAATGGTCATGCCAACTCCCACAAGCAAGCTAAACTCACTTTAAATCATACATCATCTATTGGTAGAAAAAAACTTACTACAGATCAACATAGGGACCATCCTCGGGACAACCCGCAGGAGATACCCCTACCTGCTTAGCCTCAAACTGATATCTCTCTATACACTTCCGAAGATCATAGCTATCACGCAATTACTATACCTTCCTATATTAGAACACAATCACTGCCTGCCCTCGAGATATCCCATTAAGCGGTATAAAAACCTGAAGCTGATGGCAACACTAACACTGGAGTCGTGGTCAAGGAAATCTTGAGCTTCTGGAAGCTCTACTCACACTCGTCTGACCACATGGATACCTTCACTGGACACCACGTGTCCCAAGAATGCTACTGAACTGAGCCAAAAATTCACACTTGGAGAACTTCGCACAAGGCTTCTTCTCCCTATATCCTTGTAATACCATAATCAAATGTTGAGTATGCTACCCCTGGCTACGCGAGTACGCCAGGATGTCATCCATGAACACAATAACAAAGGAGTTATAACACGGCTGCATGCACCGTCAATCAATTACATGAACGCTGTTGGGCATTGGTCAGCCCAAAAGACATCACCCGGAACTCATAACACAACAGAAGGATCCGCTTCATTCCACATCTAAACAACATGGGAGGTCTTTCACTACACTCACAACTCGAGGCCATATTCTAACTTAAGACTAAGTCAATTACTCAATGATTCTTGTCACATCTTCCGCTACTCCATTATTGTCACAATCAAACAACCTAACACATCTAACTATCAATCACACTTACCACGTAGTCATCTCATCACAAGTTCCATCAATAAGGACACCAACGGACATATAAGTCCCCCAACACATGTGCCCACACAAATGAAATCTCAACACTCAAGCCAAAGAAAAAATCCGGCCTCAAGTCCTTTTGATTGGCCCATTATTAAAATGTTAAAATCACATCTCACCCATGGAAGTCACAAGCCGCCGACGCACAACTGATATCAAGCGCTCGCGTGCGCATTCGAATACATGAAAGGAATTCAAAGAGTTACCCTTTTGGCTGAATACATGGATTCGCACAATAAGAATTCAAGAATGTGGAATGTTTCCTAAGGGTTCTGCAACCTCTCGAAGATAAGTACAGACGTCTTCGTGCCGATCCGCAAGACTCTACTAAATCTGCTCATGACCGTTTAGTCCTATGTAACCTAGAGATCTGATACCAACTTGTCACGACCCGAAATCCTAACAAGTCGTGATGGCGCCTATCGTGGAACTAGGCTAGCCAACCATCACATAACTATCCATTCGTTCTATTATAATATTTCACAAATCAATAACAAACAACAAACATAGTATAAAATAATTTCTTTAAGTCTTTACGTCCCCATAATAATCTAACAGTTTAAGCAAACCTCCCAAGACTGGAGTCAACATGGTCACGAGCATCTAAGAAATAAAACTAACTCTGCTAATGTCTTAAACAATGTTTATGAAATAAATACTAATACTAATAAAGGAACGGAAATGGAGAAGCTGCAGACGCTGAGCAGCTACCTCGTAATCCCATAAAGCTGCTGCTAACGAACAAAGATGGCTACTGCTCCGCACTAGTACATGGATCTGCACACAGGGGTGCAGGGAGTAATGATGAGTATGCCAACTCAGTAGTAATGAAAATAAATCACAGTCTGAAGTATATGAAACAAACAGCATAGATACACCAATCCACAAAATAGTAAAACATTGAGTCTCAATGCAGTATACATAATTCAGAAAACCAGTTCCAAAAATCCCTTGAAACAAGTGTATTTTCAAATATTTCTCAGTAAAATCATTTTGAAAAATGAAGTGAATCATAGTCAAAAACTCAGTAAAATCATCATAAAACTGCCCCTCGGGCCATAATAATCTCTCACAACATCTCCCTCAGCACCTCACAATCACTCAGTATCAGCCCAGCGGGCAACCTCACAGTCACTCAGTATCAGCCCAGCGGGCAACCTCACAGTCACTCAGTATCAGCCCAGCGGGCAACCTTACCGTCACTCAGTATCAGCCTCGCGAGCATCACTCGCACTCAGTAGGTACCTGCGCTCACTAGGGGTGTGTACAGACTCCGAATGGGCTCCTACAGCCCAAGCGCTATAAACAAGCCACATCATGGAATAAATCACTCACTATATTGACCCTCTGCCTCTCTCATATCATAACATCCTCACCATATTGGCCCGCGACCTCACTCAGTCAGACATTCTCAACATGCCACTCGGGCCGTAATTATACCGTGTTCTCGACCCAAAAATAGTGTTTCATTTTCAAGAAATAATATCAAAATACTCTGAGTGTCAAATCAATCATCAAGAAAACACTGAGTGAAAATCATAACATGTCAAGTGAGGAAAATAGTAAAAACAGACCCAAGAGGTAAACAGATCTGCACTAGGCCCCAAACATGGCTTACAACCCAATCATATCAAAATATATCAATACTATTAAGCATAGGCTTAAAAATCGATTTCGCAACTCAATAGTTTCCTAAAAAGGAATATATTTCCAAATTTCTAATCTTTCATTCCAAAATCCTTGAAAGGATGCAAGGTCCGGGGTTTCATACCCTCAGGACAGGATTTAAAGACATTACTTACCTCAAACTAGCCCGAAAAGCTACTCCGTAACGCGCTTGCCTCTCGAATCAACTTCCGAGCGCTCCAAATCTATGAAGATCAGATCTTTATCATCAAATTATGCTTAAGGAATGAATTCCAATTGAAAAATATCAATTTTAGCTCAAAACGCGAAATTAGCCAAAACTCGACCCCCGGGCTCGCGCCTCGGAAGTCGACAAATTTTATACCAAAATGTTCTTCATCATTTCACGAGTCCGTACATATAAAAAACGCTAAAATCGGAGTTCGTTTGACCCTTCAGATCATCCCTAGAAGGTCTCATAATCTCAAGCCCTAACCCCATCTTTTGTTACTGATTTGTATGGATTAACACTGATATTTTGTTCCTTAATCATTTATAATCGAGTTTTAGGGCCCAAAATACTTACCTCAATGAAGAACAATAATTTCCCTTCTTCAAAATCGCCTCCAAGCTCTTTTCTCGTACATAAATGTTGAAAAGTGGGTATTGGTCGCGAAGGGTTTATTTAAATACTGCCCAGGTAATTATTCATCGTGATCGCGGACTTCCAGTCGCGATCGCGTAGCACAAAACCCACTGCCTCTATTTTTACTCTACGCGATCGCGAAATGGCCCACGCGATCGCGAAACTTTGCCTTCCACATCCACGCGATCGCGTCTCTACCCACGCAACCGCACTGACCAAGTCCTTCTACTCCTCACCAGCTCACTCTCTTCTACGCGATCGCGGCCCTGGCCACGCGTTCGCGTAGCACAAGTTCACAGACCCACGCGATCGCGACTTGACCCCTGCGATCGCGATTCACAATTTTCCCCAGGCCCCAACTTACTCTTTGCGATCGGGGACGAGTTCACGCGATCGCAGTGAACAAATCACTGCTGCTAAAACACCAGAAAACCAGCAATCTCTTCAAGACCAAAAGTGCTCGTTAACCACCCGAAATCAACCCCAAGCCCCTCGGGACCCCAACCAAATTTACCAACACATCCCATAAAATTATTCAAATTTAGTTGCACTCTCAAAACACTAAAAATAACTTCAAAACACCAAAATCACATCGGATTCAAGCCTAAGAACTTTGAAATTTCTATCATCCACCAATGATGCCGAAACTATCCAAAACAACTCCAATTGACCTGAAATTTTGCAGGCATATCCAAAATGGCATTACGAATCTGTTCCAACTTCCGGAATTTCATTCCGACCCCGATAGCCTATTTTCCACTGCTGACCGAAAATCACCAAAAACTAACTTTCGCCAATTCAAGCCTAATTCTACACCGGACATCACAAAAATATTCTGAAAACACTCCCTTAGTCCCAAATAACATAACGAAGCTATCCGAGCCATAAAATCCGCATTCCGAAGTCGTTTACCAAAAAGTCAACTCTTAATTGACTTTTCCAACTATAAGGTTATTTTTAAAGACTAAATGGCTAAACTCTCACTACAACCATTTCGATTCCAAGCCTACCAACTCTAACACATCATAAACATTATAACCAGCCTATGACAAGTGAATAACAGTAATTATAATACAGGTTCTACGGAACGACCGACCGAGTCGTTACATAGAATAAGGGACTATTCTCCGGGGCACACATTGAAGATCCTCAACAAGACTTGAAAAATTTCCTATCAATTTGTGTGACCCAAAGGCAGCCAAATGTGACCCTAGAAGCCATCAAGCCGCTACTGTTCCCGTTCTTTGTGACGGGAGAAGCTCAGACTTGGCTGAATTCACCCCCAATAAATTCCATTGCCACTTTGGTGGAATTAGTCAAGCAATTCTTGAAAAATTTCTACCCTCCCAATAAGACTACAAGGCAGATTGTTGAGATATTGTAGTACAAGCAGAAACCTATGGACACCTTACAGGAAACTTGGGAAAGGTTCAAAAGGATGCTAGTGAAGTGTCCCCACCATAGTATTCCAGACCAGATGCTTGGCCAGAGATTCTACTTGGGGTTAGTAGACAATTTGAAGGCCAATGTTGACGCTTCAGCTAGGGGTGCATTTCTGAGCAAGACATTCACAAAGTGCAAAATCCTTCTTGATAAGATGGCCCAGAATTCGGGGTCGATGACGAGAGGTACGACTCTGACACTAATAGTGCATTCAGTTCCTCTTGACCCAAATAATTTACATTTAGAGAACATAGCCACACTCATGACTCAGATGAGTATACTGACAAAGAAGATTGATGAAATGGGTACAAAGCAAGTGCATATCGTAGATACAACAAATGAAGGACTGTGTACCCCTTGGATTAATCAGTGTTATGTGTGTTCATGGAGTGGAGAAGGCGAAAACCAGGGTCTCAGAGAGGATATGAATTATGTTAACAATTTTGGGGGTTAGAGGGAAGGAGGACAACAATGGGGGCCAACACAGTACAAACCTAACATGCCACAATCTGGAGGTATACGGCCACAAGGCCAAGTGGTGCCATATCAAAGACAACAGGGCTATCAATAGTAGCACAAGCAACAGTTGGAATATCAGCTACCTCATTAACAACCAGACAACAACATGGTGGAAATCAAGGGCATGATGCAACAAATCATTGGAACAATTGGTAAGATGCAGGAAAAGCTGGCAGCACATGACTCAGCAATTAAGGGCATTGAAACTCAAATGGGGCAGCTGTATATAGCCTTAAATAACCGCCCCAGGGAACATTGCCAGCAGACACGAACATTAACCCAAAGGAGAAAAACCCAAATTAGCTAATGCAGTAAGTCTTCGGAATGGGAGAGATTTAGACAGGGAGAAAGAAGTTGCTCAATCTAGAAGAGAGACTACACCAGCCACTCCAGTTCCATTGGAAACAGATGAATCAGCAGAACTCACTGAAGTGGTGGTTGAACAGGCACATGTTCATAAAGGTAAGGCTAAAGAGAGTGAACAAGTTTGAGAACAGGTGGTACCTCCTGTTCCACAAAAATCCAACAAAGAACAGCCAGTAAGCAGTGGACAAAGAGTGATGCCTGCACTATTCCCTTGAAGATTAGCAAAAAAAAAAAAAAAGATCAATACATGAAATTCATGGAGATGCTTCGTCAGATTCAATTGAATATTCCCCTGATGGATGCTTTGAGGGAAATGCCAGGATATGCAAAGATGATGAAAGACCTGATGTCGTGAAAATTTGACTTTCAAGACCTGTCCACAGCAACTCTAACACAGACATGCAGCGCAGTAGTGACAAGACCCATGGCTCAAAAGATGTATGATCCAAGTAGCTTCACTATTCTGTGTACTATCGTGTGTTATGCTTTTGCAAAAGCATTGTGTGACTTAGGAGCCAACATAAACTTGATGCCCTTGGAAATCTATACAAAGCTGGGCATTGGCAGAGCTAGGCCGACTTCGATGTTGTTGCAACTGGCTGACCGCACGGTTAAAAGACCGACGGGGATTCTTGATGATGTGCTGGTGAAAGTGGGGAAGTTTGTATTCCCTGCAGACTTTGTTATTCTGGACTGCCATGTAGATGAAGAGATACACATATTTTGGGAAGGCCAATCTTAACCACTGGGAGAACATTGATTGATTGCGAGACTGGTGAATTAAAAATGAGGTTGAATGATGAAGAAGTAATATTCAACGTTCAACAATCCATGAGGAGACCCAGTGAATATGCAAATTGCTCACTAGTGGAAGCTGTGGATTTGATCCTGCATGAAGAAGATGAGACCCTTAATGCCAAAGATCCATTGGGAGCTTGCTTGACAAAATTAGAAGAGATGGATGGTGAAGGGTTGGCAGAGAGGGTTATGGCACTCGAGGGACAAGGATTTTGGAAGAGGGAACCTCAAGTCGAGTCCCTTTATTTAGAAGAGAGAGCTACACCACCTGCAAAACCATCAATAGAGGAACCACCACAGCTGGAATTGAAACCGCTTCCAGCCCACCTCAGGTATGCTTTCTTGGGTACCAATTCTACTTTGCGTGATATTATATCATCTGGTTTGCTAGCTTTGCAGGTAGAACAATTACTGCAGGTGTTGCAAGAATGCAAATCTGCCATTGGTTGGACCATGGCAGACATAAAGGGTATCATCCCAGCCTTCTATATACACACGATTCTTCTAGAAGAAGGGAACATCAGCGAAAGATACACCCAAATATGAAAGAAGTAGTGAAGAAGGAGGTAATCAAGTGGCTGGATGCGGGCATCATCTTTCCCATCTCTGACAGCAACTGGGTGAGCCCCGTCCAGTGTGTACCGAAAAGGGGTGGAATGACAGTTGTAAAAAATGAGAAGAACGAGTTGATCTCAACTCGTACAGTCATCGGGTGGCGAATTTGCATGGATTATAGGAACCTAAAAGAAGCCACCCGAAAGGACCATTTCCCCTTACCCTTCATTGACCAGATGTTGGACAGGTTAGCTAGGCGATCCCATTTTTGTTTCTTGGATGGATTCTCGGGGTATAATCAGATCTCAATAGACCTAGAATACAGAGAGAAAACATCCTTCACTTGCCCATATGGCATCTTTGCCTTTCGAAGAATGCCCTTTGGACTTTGCAATGCACCGACCACATTCCAGCGGTGTATGTTAGCCATTTTCACAGACATGGTCGAGGACATTATGGAGGTATTTTTGGATGATTTCTTTGTGGTAGGGGGTTCATTCAAAGATTGTCTTCATAACCTTAAAAGAGTGCTCAAAAGATGTGTGGAGACTAATCTAGTGCATAATTGGGAGAAGTGCCATTTTATGGTACAAAAAGGAATAGTGTTAGGGCATAGAGTGTCCAAAAAGGGAATTGAATTAGACAATGAAAAAGTTGATGTGATTGAGAAAATCCAAGCACCCACTTCGGTAAAGGCAATGAGAAGTTTCCTTATGCACGCCGGATTCTACAGGCGGTTCATCAAGGATTTTTCTAAAATTACTAACCCCTTATGTAAGCTGCTTGAAAAATACCAGCACTTTGTGTTTTCTGATGATTGTAGGTTAGCATTTGAGGAGCTGAAGAAGATATTGGTGACTGCACCCATCATTGTTGCACCCAACTGGGAGCAACCATTCGAGCTGGTGTGCGACGCTAGTGATTATGTTGTAGGAGCAGTTTTGGGGCAGCACAAGGATAAAATTATGCACCCAATTTACTATGCAAGCAGGATGCTTAGTGGTGCACAACTAAACTACACCGTCACGGAAAAGGAAATAATCGTTGTAGTGTTTCCCTTCGACAAATTCAGGGCATACTTGATTGGCTCAAAATTTATTGTTTATACTGACCATGCAGCCATTAGGTACTTGATAGCAAAGAAAGAGTCAAAGCCACGCTTGATTCGCTGGGTTCTGTTGCTATAAGAATTTGACTCGGAGATTCGTGACCGAAAGGGGACAAACAACTAAGTGGCAGACCACCTCTCGAGGTTGGAAGGGTCATAAAAGAGAAAGGAGGTTGAAGATATCACTGAGACAATTCCGGATGAGTAGTTACTTGTTGTGACAATGGAGGAGGCACCATGGTATGTTGATATTGCTAATTATTTAGCATGTGGTATTGTACATTATGATCTATCCTCAATTCAAAAGAAAAGGTTTTTCCGTGATTGTCGTGCTTATTATTGGGATGAACCTCTATTGTTCAAAATATGTGTTGATAACATAATCCGGCGGTGTATCCCCGAGCAAGATCAACCCTCTGTTGTGTAGGCTTGCCATGCTTCACCATATGGTGGAAACTTTGGAGAAATCCGAATAGCAGCGAAGGTGCAGGAATTGGGCCTGTATTGGCCTATACTGTTCAAGGATACCCACGCTTGGGTCAAAAGATGTGATGAATTTTAAAGGACGGGAAACATATCTCGTCGTCATGAGATGCCAAAGACCACAATCCAAGAGGTGGAGGTGTTTGACATGTGAGGGATCGACTTCATGGGACCCTTCGTCAACTCATATGGTAACAAGTATATACTGGTTGCAGTTGACTATGTCTCCAAGTGGGTCGAAGCAGTGTCTCTCCCAACCAATGATGCGAAAGGGGTGACAAGTTTCCCAAAGAAAAACATCTTCACACGTTTTGGCACCCCTGAGCCATAAACAGTGATGGTGGCTCCCATTTTTTCAATAGAGCGTTCGCACGCCTGTTAGAGAAGTATGGAGTTCTCCACAAGGTATCCTCACCGTACCACCCACAAACAAGCGGGCAGGTTGAAGCGTCCAATAAGGAGATTGAAACTGTCATCTCAAAAACAGTGAATGCAACAAGAACTGATTGGGCAAAGAAGATGTATGATGCATTGTGGGCATACCGCACAACCTTCAAAACTCCAATTGGTATGTCACCATACAAGTTGGTATTTGGAAAGGCATTCCACCTTCCGGTAGAGCTCGAACATAGAGCACTGTGGGTATTGCGGCAGCTGAATTTAGATATGGAGACAACGGGCACCAACAGAGTCATGGGTTGCATGAGCTTGAGGACTTCAGGTTCTAGGAATTCGAGAGTGCTAGACTATACAAAGAAAGGATGAAACTGATGCATGACAAGCACATCTTGGATCTGAACTTCAAACCCGGAGATCTAGTGCTGCTGTATAACTCAAGATGGAGGTTGTTTCCGGGTAAGCTGAAGTCCCGATGGTCAGGACCATTCAAAGTGGTGCAAATGTTCCTAAGTGGAGCTGTGGAGATCGAATCAGAAGATGGGACAAATAAATTCACAGTGAATGGGCAGAGGTTGAAACAATACCTTGGAATGACTGAAGAAAAAGGGGACATCATGGTGATAACTTTGGAGGAGCCCCAATACACAAATAAGGAGTGATAGCGAGAGACTGCGTCGTGCCGCGACATTAAATTAGGCGCTTCATGGGAGGAAACCCATTGACTGTTGTACTTGTCGTGCCGCGACGTTAAATCAAGCGCTTCGTATGAGGCAACCCATGTTTTTCTTTTTTTTTGTTGTTGTACTTGATGTGTATGATACTAACCCATTTACTAGTGTACAGGGCAAGATTGGTGCATATTGGGAGATGTCAGGGTCAAGAAATAACTCCGGAGGGGTAAAAAAGTGATAAAAACAAAGAAAAATCAGAATCCCATCACCGCGACCGCGGCAAAACGCACCCTTGCGGTTTTGGGGCACCGCGACCGCGGTGAAACTCATACGCAGTGCTTCCCCTCTCTCCTTTTCACCGCAACCGTGGCCCGAGCGCGGACCGAGCACGGTGAATTCGCCCTTCACTGCCCGGCGCACCAGCTAAGTGTAAATTGTTTTTTAAACTTTTTTTTTATTTTCTTTTTCTTTTCCCCCCTCTTCTAAAATTACTAAACCTACTCGTCCCCATTACTTCCCCCAAATCCCTTTCCCCTTTTAACATTAC
>ML283785.1:0-16891 GCA_005239495.1 Nicotiana undulata | reverse complement strand
CCCCCCCCCCCCTCCCCAAAACACACAACTCCCTCTCCACCATCCCCAATTCCCCCAATTCCTTCCCCCATTCTCATCTTCCAAGAACTCTCGTACTCCCCATCTTCAAGTAAGTTTCTTATATCTTCTCTCTTCTCTCTTAGTTTTTCTTTTCTTTTTATTTTTGTACTTTAATGGTAGAATTTTAACATGTTTCGGTAAAATTTTCTTCTATTTAGTTTAATATGGTGTAAATATGTAGAAAGCGTATGATGTTGTTGTATGAATTGGATTGTGGTGGGGCGCTGGTTGTGTAGTGATTGTGGTTGGTTTGGGGGAGGGTTTGTACTTCATGGGCTAATTGTATGAATTCTTAGTTCTATGCACACCGGGTGCTTGTAAAATTGCCCCATTAAGCTGTAATTAGTAATATGACCGTAGTGGTGGTGAAGTCTGAGTAACCACCCAGGGGTCACATAAATCAAACCCTCACTAATAGTAGCCCTTGTTTTATTAGGTACAATGCATCAATCCAGGAAAATATGGGCCACAGATTCCTCCACCAGTGGCCAAGAGGTTCATCCTGAGCTCGAGCTCCGACTAGTTCGAGCCAGTTTGACAGCAACCGGTTTGTCTCCAAAGCGGCTCAGGATAGATTCAATGCAAAGTTTGCCAGGAATATGGTGCATGAAGTGCACATTGGCAGATCCTCCTTGCAAGTTGAATGTCCACAGATCTACGAAGAATTGAGGAGACGTCAGCTAGACGTCTTCTTTGATGATCCAGAAGAGGCGAATGTAATGATGGTCAGGGAATTTTATGCGAATTTCCCGCACCATGATGATAGGGTGGTCACAGTACGAAGGACCCCGTTGAATGAATCTCTTGAGGATATCCGCCGACTGTACAGGTTGTCGGTCTTCACCAGAGAGATAGACTACTACCAGGATTATCAGAGGCCACCGGTCATGTGGAACATACTTGCTCAAACAATCTATTTGGCTGGCTGGGACCCCATATTGATAAAGCCAAGAATGACTCTGAACTCCCAATCTCTCACTTGGGAAGCTAAGTGCTGGCTAACGATCATCAACAGCCGGTTGCTGCCATCCAGCAATACCACAGATGTTAATGCGCCAAGAGCAGTAGCGATTTGGTGTTTGGTCAACCATCACTAGTTTGACGGTTCTCGACTAATTCACGATGAAATGTTCATTCACACCCCGGAGATAAGAAAATGGTTCTACTTCCCCTCACTGGTCACCAGGTTGTGTCATGCTTCACGAGTTCCCGAAAATCCTGCAGTACATGGGAAGCTAGCATTGAAAGCCCCATCCAGGGCTGCAAAAATCATAATTGGGAAGGAGCAGCCTGTGGCAATTGATGAGGATGATTATGAGACAGCTATGCATGTTGCCTCCCCACCACTGCAGGTTATTGATGAGGCAGGTCCATCACAGGCCCGCTAGAGTACCTGGTTGTCAGCCTTGGAGCAGGATATGGCTGGCTTACTTACTTCGGTCGATGACCTGAGTGATAGAGTTGACGATCTGGACACTCAAAGTTCTAGGTCAGAGAAGAAAATCATGGGCTGGCTTCGTGCTCTAGGACGATCATGTCACCTCGATCCTGGCACCGTCTCTGATCAGGAATGAGCACCAGGGAAATCCCCTTACCTTACTTTGCTTTAATTTCTTTGACATGGGGACATGCCAAATCCTTAAGTGTGGGGTGGGGGATGATTGTTGTTGTGTTGTACATTTCTATAAATTGTTTGGTATATTGTTTTGCTATTAATTAACTTCGACTTGGCCCAAAGACGGGCACCTCTCGACAAGTCTCTTGAGGGACTTAAGTCGAATGAAAAAAAATGCAAAAATATTTTCTTTTGTTAGGTAGTGTATCAACTCCCCCTTAGTATTTCTTTATACCACGGTACTTTTCCAAGGGTTTCCATTTGAATCGGGTGTAGTTAGTTTTTTTTTCTTTCTTCTTTTTAGTTTAGGAAGTCTTGGGCGAGGAATAAGGGAAATAGGATCCCTTAACTCCATGGTACCTTGAATAGAGATTTCTTTAGTGTGACACTTAGGCTCATTAGTTGACTCTAGCAATAAAGTCTTAAATTGTGTGTTCTTGATTGGTTTAAGTACTTTGAGCTGAGTGTCTGATGATCCTAACTGAATTGAGTCATGTTCCACGTGTGAGTGAGGCTTTGTGTATTCTGTGTTAACATTCAATGCCTAGAACTTGCCTTGTGTGTGTGCAAAGCGAAATGGTAGCCTTGTTTGGTCTGGAAAGTGATATAGATATTTCTTTGCTAAACCCTTCTATGTATTATTGTTCCCACCTGATTGTATATACCATAGCTAACCTCGTTGAGATTGTAAGCTTGTTTTCCTCGGCAACAACATTACAAGCCTGATCCAAGTTTTGAATTGCCTATCTTTTGAACCCTATCACCTCTTAGAAGCACTCGAATTGTAATGAAATTGGAAAAGTTTAAGTGTGGGGTGGTTGGTTGGGCTTTTGAGTGGAACTAAGAAGACATGAAAAGAAAAAGGTGCACTGTGTGATAAGCAATACTAGAAGCCACCAGAAAAAGAAGAAGAAGAAGTCTCAAAATGGTGGTGGCTATTAAAAGAAAAAGTATGCTTAAAATAAATAGGGGGTTTAACACAATAATGTAATAGTAGAATGAAGGTTTGACAAAGTTAAGAGCTTAAAAGTTGACAATGTAGTGCAGTGCTTAGGAAGGTGTAGTAACTATACCCATATGTATCCTACCCGTCCCGCAGCCAACATTACAACCAAATAAAGTCCTAGTTGATTCTAGACCAAATGAGCTCGATTAGTCGAGGATTACACTACGGGCAAGCCTATGGTGCGTTGTTTGTGGCATAAGAATTTGTTTTTGAGGGTGAGTGAAATCTTATATGTTTGAATTTCTCAGTGTGTGAATTGTGAATGACACAAGTCTCTTTTGTAGTGAGTGGGCATGTGAGTCATAAAGGGAAGGTAAGTCAGGACCTCTGACTGAGAGTAGGAGAGCCGGTTAGGGACATTGCGTGGCTAGAAAGGAGTCCACTCTTGAGGTCAGGATGTCACGCTAAAGTAGTCTACCCATGTGAATTATTCTTGGTATGAGGAGTAGGGAAGTTACACAGTGATGATTAGGCCTATAGAGTGTGGTTTTGTTGCTCGAGGACTAGCAACGGTTTAAGTGTGGGGTGTTCATAGTAGGCTATATTATGCGATGTAGATGATATTTACACTATATGTTAACCATACTTTATTGATGTTTTAAGTGCAGAATGATAACAAAATTCTCTAATTGGTGTTTTTATGCTTTGTAGGAGCTAATCCGAGTTAGGAAGATAATATTGAGTGTTTTGGGGTCAAAGACGTGGATAAAAGGCCAATCGAGAAGAGCCCGGACGAAAACAAGCAAGAAAAAGGCGAAGGAAAGCTGGACAACAGCCCACCGTGACCGCGGTCTAGCCGCGGCTGGAACGCGGTGGACCAAAAGCGAAAACAGAATATGTGTGATCCGCCGCGATCGCGTCGCGGTCAGCTCGCGGGCGCAGTCGAACAGTGCAATGCCAAGGAGTCTAGGGGCTTAAGTCTAAAACAGGGGAAACTTGTCCTAACCCTATTTAAACTCAATAAACTCTCCCAAGTCAAGGTTAAGCTTGTTTTAGACTCAATTTGGAGGCAAGAACAAGTGTGAGAAGACCAAGATACAATTAGAGTTTTTCATTCTTCCTCTTTTATCATTATTTTGTGAATCATGAATTATTTTATGGCTTTATTGTTTTCTATCATGAGTAGCTAAACAATTCGTCTAGGGTTGATTGAACAAATGGTTAGATGAAGTCTTGACTCTGTTTTGTTATAATCGAGTCTGGTTTATTGTATGATTATTCAACTATGTTTTGTGTGGTGATTAATTGAATGAGCCCTTGATTAATCGTGTCTAATTTCCTTGTGTTGCTTGAGAAAGAATACTAGGTTAGATTGTTGTTGACAACATTACTTTTAGGTAACTGAAGAGATTTATTACTTGAATTTAAAAGTGGGGTTAGAAATAACGAAACTTTGGTGGTATAATTCTGAGCTGCATAAATTATCAGCTAGAGTAGTTCGAGAGAATGCTCTAGTAAATTATCGTAGTTGATCGAGAAATAATAGCGGTAGTCCATAGATCATAATCCTCATAGAGTATTACGACGAGATTATAGCAAAAGACTTAAGAATTAATCCAGCAATTGGGGAAATCAATACCCTAGATATTTTTACCCTTGAATTTATCTTTACTCTTGAACATTGTTAGTTTTAATATCATTTTAATTTAGCTAAACGACACTATTTATTGATAAAAATCTTGCACTCGGAAATTGTATGAGCTTGTACTAGCGTTACTAAGAGTTGTAGTAGATAGGTTAGTTCCCTAAGGATTTGACTCCGGACTGTAAAACGGATTATATTTGCAAAGACCGCTTTGTCCTTTTTATAAGGTATAGTTGGGCGTGATCAGAGTAAGTGTTGCACTCTTTTTTCCTTGAACCGATTTTTACCCAAAATGGGTTTTTTTGGCAAGGTTTGTAACGAGGCAACAGTAAAACGTGCTAAATTAGATTCAAAGACCGGTCTGAAAATGGAGTCAATGATCGTTCACTTCACATCACCAGTATCCGAGCCCTCTCAAGCGCGACTTCGAATACTTGGGGGCCATTACCCTCTGATTAAGGTTTTTAGCAAGGGGAAAAAAAACCTTGTATGCTAGAAGTTGAGTCTTGGTTGTTAGGATTCATTGAAAGGGTCAAACAGTCGTACGAACCATGCTCACATAGTCCACTCTAGCCATGATACAAGTTATTATGCGCTTTCGATCATGTACTCTACACACTGAGAAATGAAAGAAAGTTCTGCTTTGCTATTAGGCAATTTCTTGCTTCTTCAATTCTAGATCCTCAGAGCCTACTGCTACCCCTACTCGCAGACTATCAAACCCAAGGGCTACCTCTACTCGGGGACTGTCGCCCGAAGAAAGTTTGGACAACCAGGGCTACCGAATCCCGGAGGCACCAAACCTATTAGGCAGTGTCCAAATACAAAAGACTACGGCCACCCTAAAAACGACTTGAAGACATCCTAAGCTCGTAATCAGAAAGTAAGGCCTTTATAAGAACTCGAAACCTGCTAACGGGTTACCCTCGACAAACGCATTGTCTAAAATCACTTAAAAATCTTGAAAACTTCCGGTCGCACCGAGGTTTCAAAGCCTCGAGCAAAAAAAGTTTTATCAAAGTCGGGATCAGTTTGGACCTCCGTTAAACAAATGCCCCATAACTACATTTGATTCTATGCTAAGGGATAAAAAACAATCCATAAATAGAAATTATAAAAAGATGTTGGAAAATTAAAGACACAATATTTCCAAAAAGGGAAAATTTCATTTATATTCTGAAACATATTTACAAAGGCCCAATAAAAACAGCCTCAAAATAACTACAAAATAAACATAAGGGAAAACAAAAACTAAAAAGGTGTGAAGACATCTACGCGGGTCTTCACCGGGGCCGACTCGTCGCCAGAACTATCGGAGCCCTTAGATCCCTCGGAGCCCTTTGAACCTCTTAGAGCCTTTGGCACCCTAAGGCTCATAGAGCTCCTTTTCCTCGACCTCGAGCATTTTGGCTTCCTCAATCTCGGCCGACAAGGTCGAAACCTCGGGCGTGGATCTCCTCAAGGGTCTCTCTTTGGGACAGCCGATTCACATATTCAGCCTTTGTCTTTAGGTAGGTCTCGTCTTCTTCCACATCGGCCTTGTAGTAGGCAACATTTATTCGGCGTCAATGGAGATTGTGTCCAATTTGGATTCAGTGCCTCATATTCTCTACCAAGGACATCCCGCTCTGCCATGGTCGAGCTCAGCTGTGCTCGAAGATCATCATTCAATTGAGACCATTTGTCAGCTTTGTCATTCGCCACCCGGAGTTGGTTCTCAATTGATACCATCTCCGTCTTTGCGGTTTCCTTCTCCGAACCCAGCAGGTCCATTGTGCCTTTCCACCTATCGGCCATGGCCTTGAGCTCATTCATGTTGGCTCGGAGCAGGTCGATCAGGTCGATCTTCTATTGGACCTGCTTCATCAGCTTTGCGCTCGAACGCCCGCTAGCTCCCGAGGGCATGTCGTTCTTTGAGATCTATAGGTCCCCATCCCTAAAAAGTCCTCCAATATAGACATGTCTGTACCATCGGAAAAGGAGTTGAGGGAGTCATCTGAACCGTGCACTCCTTCACTTGATTTTTCTCTGCCCGCTTGGGCCTCCTCGAGCATGGACTCGGTATAGGAGAGCATTTCTGTCATTTCTATGACACTAATCGCCTCCTTAGGAACATGAGCGGATTCTTGGGAGGTCATACAGCCTCCATATTCCCCTCAGGTTCCCATGCCTAAAGGGGATCGACATCGTGGCTCCCTTTATCGGTCGTCGCCTACTCCTCGGTGGGGGTCGATATGTGGGTGATGAAGATGTCATCTTTTTCGATCTCATCCCTGAGCCGGTAGTGATAGCTAGGGTCCAGTTACCTGGACTTGGTATTCTTCTTGTTTGGGCCTGGGGGGTCGCTCTTTTCTCCCTATTTCCCTCGAGGTCAGGGGAACACGAGGACTTTCACTTTTTCTTATTCTCCTCCTTAGAAGCAGCATTGGGTTGTCCCAAGATAGAGGTCTTAGCAGAAAAAGACGAACCTTCGTCCTCATCGGGCGGTCTAAGCTCAGTGGTCTTAGGCAGACCGGCAAGAAAAAGGGAGAAGTTAACACTATTTTAGTTAAAAGCGTGATAATAACAATTTTGGGGAGGAATCTCACCATGAGAACGGGTCTCCCATCTGGCCTTTGAGAGATTGCTCCATGCGCGCTCAGAGTAAGGCATCTACTTACAAATCCTCTTGATCCACCCCTTGAATTGGGGGATTGCATCTGGAACTCGGGCAACGTCTGCACGAGCACAAACATAAGCGATGGGAAAAAAGAAATGAAAGGGGAGGAATACCCAAGGAAGATGGTACATACAAGAAGCATTCCATTCCTTAGGGAACGACATAAACTAGGGAGGGGGGGGGGGGGGGGGGGGGGGGGGGGGAATCAAGTCTTCGATCTTAACCCAAATGAACCGCCCTTGCCAACCTCGGTCTCGGTCCTCGTCAATGCTCGAGAAAGAAGCAAGCCTTGCTTACTCGGTGAGCGAGCTTGATCAGTCCCCCTTGGAAGATTCGGGGACTATATAAACAGAGTACGTGGTCGAGGATGAACAGACGATACTCGGTGTTGTTTATGAAGTAGCGCAAGAGGATCACGATCCTCCAGAAGAATGGGTGGATTTGCGCGAGACACACCTCGTATCTCTAGCAGAAATCAAGGACTACGGGATCCACAGGGGCGAGCATAAAGGGGTAAGCGTAAGCACTCAGATACCCCTTCACATGAGTGGTTATATCATCGCCAGGCCCAGGGACAACCACGTCTTTACCCTCTCACTTACAGTCCACTCAAACTATGAGTAAGGTTTCTTCGGTGACAGAGCATATTTATCTCGATGCTCCCTCACCCCGGTATTTTTGGCTAGAGGCCGTCTCGACCGTGAATTCAACCCCGATTGAACATCCCCCTGGTAAAATCTTTTCATGGGGGGCACTGGGGCCACTTCGGGAGGATCCACTTCAGCATCTGCGGCCATGTAGGAAAATGAAGGGGCAACCTGCTGAGGAACTGATTTGGAAATTTTAGCCATCATTATCTGGGAAGATCTGAAGATTTGGGGGAAATTATGAATGTTTTAATAAACAAGTATGAAGGCTTGAAGAAAAGAATATGAATGTTTAAAGGTGGGATCAAGATCTAGGTTAGAAATCTAAGAACAAATATGAAGATTTGAAGATCGAAGATGAAGATATGAAGATTTGAAAAAGTTAAAAGCCGCTAGAAAATTCGAAGGTAAAAGCTATGATCAGAAAGTGAAAGAAGTATAAAAGGTCGAAGCTTTTATAGGGGAAATATAATTAATACGCGACATTTCGTATTCGAAGACACGTGTACGAAGTCAGAACGACGCGACTGATAGGACGTTTTGGCTTATCCATCATCTCGGTTGTAAAATACGAAGGAAGGAACCGGGGTTCTTCTATCGTCTCCCATCGTTTCGGCAAACCTACTCTCCGGGAAATGAAGGGTCTATCTGTATACGGGTGAAACCGGGGCTAACACACACCCTGATTTTCCGATGGATCAAACGAAGCAAGGGTATGAATACATGGGATCGAAATGGAAGCTGGGAACTTCTTGTACCGAGGCTGAAACGGAGTGCTCGCCAGCGGACTTGATAAAACGACACACCCCGGACCCAGGATGAGTTCTGAGACTTCGGGAAACGCATGAACGATTGTAGACGACAGATATAGGGTCGTGATATCCGTAACCAACCGGATATCACGGCGCGGATCTCGCTCGATGGTGGTTACGGGTCAGTAATTAATGAGAGAGGAGAATTTTTACCCTTTTTAGACTTGTGCTAGAGGTGAAACTCTCCTACTATATAAAGGGGAAGTTTTTTCTTTGATAACACACGTTGTAATACGCAAACTAAGGCAATACAAATTCATATTTTTGCTTCCTGGCTATTGATAAATTAAAGTTCTTATTTTATTGTTGTTCTTCATATACATTTGGCTTCGAACCAAGGGTCCGATCGAAGGCAAAATTATTGTTCAACCCAAATCCGATTCCGGCCGTAACATCACAATTGGTTTGGTCATTCATTCTATATTTAACTTGATTATCTAACATTCTTGATTATTTGTGTTGAATCACCACATATTCTTAAAATTATGTACAAATTCAATTATTATCCGTTTTAAGGGTAAACAATCTTCTTTAGGTATATAGAAATGGTAGATCCCTAATATCATCCCATTATAAGAATTAATAGTTGTTTAAAGAAGTTATTTCTAGTTAAGGCGATTTAGTTTCGTGAGTAACGTTCATCGAGTACTGTTTTTAGCAGTTAGCACTTTGGCTGCTATTTGCTTTTATTCCGAAGAATGCGTATTCAAACTCTAATTTGTTTGGCATATGTAACAGTTGCTTGCCTTTATTACTTGAGCCATTTCCGTTTAGAAATTGTTCTCAAAACCATTTGAATTTTGTAAAAAAGAAGAATAGATACTTCTAGAAGGCCAACATAATATGCTAACAACCAAACATTTGAAAAAACCTTTTCTCAAAAGAAGAATTAACCTAAATAACTGTCTCATCTAACCGCATAATTAAAAATACATATAAAAAGTAGCGGATTCAGGAATTCGAGCAATGAAATTCATTATTTTAAAGGAGTGAATAATAAAAAAAAAATCGTTAAATGGGTTTGTCAAAAAAAATTCAATATAAATATAAGCAGAACTACCGTTGATAATCAAACCATCAATATGTTAAATAAAACTAATACAAAATGGTATATTATTTTGCAGTAACCTTTTCCAAAGGAAAAAAATAAAATGCTAGTGCAAAAGGCATTTAAAGGAAGAAAAGGCAAAAACCTATAATAATTCAATAAACAAAAAATAAACTATAGATGATTGTAAAAAATTAATAAGCAAATAATCCTAACTGAAAGTACAAAATAATATACTTGGTACGGAGGATATTTGATTTACGAATACACATAAACACACATATAATAAAGATTTAGATACATAATAGACAAATTTTTTATGTAACAAATATTTTAACCACTAAGCTAAACTTTTGGTTTATGCCAAGAGTGTTCAAAATATAATATATATATATATATATATATATATATATATAATCGTAAGATTAAAGTTTGACCTTACATACATAGTGTAATTTTCGATAAAGAACGTTCAAATAAACCTCCTTCCGGCCTTGAATCCGCCCTTGAATATCGGTCTAGTTCATGTATAATATGTTTATAACGACCGTAAATAATCAATATATATCTTTTAGAGACTAAAACCTAAACAAATCCAAACCCTAAGCCTCTGTTCACATTTTTTTGTCAATCATTCTTTCTTGTTCTTGTTGTTACAAAGGCAACATATTTCAGTTGAACAGATTTTCTCAACACATGGCGTGCTTAAGCTCAAAACAGTCACTTGTCAAGATTTACCAAAAAGTATGAAGATGAGCCTAATGCCAGAATTGTATAGGCGTTCATTTATGAGCCACAATTATGATATCCACGTGATTGAATATAAAGATTGAAAAAAGTATATCAATCACAAGCATTAAAAAACTAGTTTATTTTTTTGTCGTCTAATAATTACTCCCTCCGGCCCATTTAAATTGATATTTTGATATTATTTTGTGGTCCACAATATTTGATTTCATATATCAAGAAGGAATTAATTTCTTTATTCTAAAATTGTCCTTGGAGTAAAGAGCCTAGTAGTATTTGTTATATTTTTAATGAATTAATATGGTCATTTTCATTATTCATTAATGCTAAAAAGTAAATTCTTTAATATTTGTGAAAACATCCAAAAAAAATTAATTAAAATAGTTTATTTTATTGCAAAATATATAGAGACCAATGGGGAATTTAATTAGCATTCTAATTAATGCATAGGTCAGTCAGATTATTTTCAAAACTTAATGCTGTGTCCCAAAAGGTTAGTGCATCTCCTTATCCAAGCATGTGAGTTTTCTAAGATATTCTTGTAAGTGAGGCCTTGTTCATTTAATTCTTTGGAGTTACGTCTTTCATTTGCTTCTTTTATTTCGCTGGTTATATCGTTATTTTATTTTGGTAAGAACTTTTAGTTATTTACGATACTACTTATGTTAGCTTTGGAACAACAGTAATGATTGTTGCCTAATATAATAATTGTCATACTATCTTTCTCTTTTAGCGATCTTTTCCATCTTGCATCATTAATTAAGAGGAGCAAGTGAATTTCACTTTTTTTTTAAATATACAAAACTTATCACTTAAATATTGAATACAAGTAATTTCAAGTCCTTAATAAGATCAAAACAAGGAACAAAGACAAAGCCTCAGATAACTATTCAGTGAAATCATATCTTCTTATGATCTGCCTGGTATTGCTTCTTTGTTGACAAAATTTTAAACTTTTTATTGCTTTCCAAGAAGTTCTAGTAAAAAGATTGTCGACCGGTTGTTTTGTTTGTAGAAGGGATCTGGTTCAATATGGAGAAATTATAAAATAGCCAGACTTACAAGTGATCATATAAAAATAGTCACAATTTTAAAAATAATCGAAATTAAGCTATTTTTTGTGTAAAGATAAATCTGAACGAATCAAAATCCGAAAAATACTCCAGCATAATATACTGGAACTCCAGTATATTATACTGGAACTCTAGTATATTATAATGGAGTTCCAGCATAAGTATATTGGATCTCCAGTATATTATACTGGAGTTCCAGTATAATATACATGACTTCCAGCATAATATACTGGAGTTCCAGTATAATATACTGGTCCAGCATGATATGCTGGAAGTTCATACACAAGTGCTCCAATCTCCAGTATATTATGTTGGAACTTTCCGCGGGTTGGAGTTCCAGCATAATATGTTGGAAGTACATACACAGGTGCACCGATTCCAGTATATTATGCTGGAATTTTCCGTGTTACAGCAAAATAATGAATGTTTTTAAATGACTTTACAAACGCTGGCTATTTTTGAATGACCTGTCCGAAAACTGGTTAGCCCGTGCTATTTTTACGGTTCAATAATAATACAAGGTTCAAACTTCGACACTCTTCTTTGAATCTTGTAGTAATATTTCTCAAAACATCTCAAACTAGAACCGTCTCAACAAGATTGGGACCTAAAGCCAAATTTCAGAAAGAGACCCTAAGTAAAAATATCAACGCCAAATTTTAAATTGAAAAGTATAAAATAAAGGTAAAATAATATAACCGGCTCAAGAATTTGATAAGTTGATATACAACAACATAGCTAGTGAAAATCCACAAAGTTGGGTCTGGGGAGGTAGAGTGTACAAAGACCTTACCTATACCTTGGGAGGTAGAGAGGTTATTTTGAAAGCCCAGGACTCAAGAGAAAGCATGCAAAAAAATAGGTCAGATAAAGACAATCAATTTAAGATGCAGTATGAAAATGAGAGTAACGAACGCGAATAAGTCATGATAAAGCAGACTAAAAAAGAGCAGTAATTATCACAGATAAATAAGATGATCGAAGTACAAAAAATAATAGATAGTAGAAGAAATCAAAGGGTAAGAAACTATATAGCAAGATAAGTTGATATAATGATATCGAAAAGTGTTGTTATGCTTCAATATAATGATTGCTTATTGTAATGCTTGATATTTTGAAGAGACAACTTGTAAGTCGTGGTATGTTGTCGATTGAGAGACTTTTCAATATTGAGAATAAGAATAGTAAAAGAGCGAATGAAAAAGGTAAATATATAAACAATAATGTGGGCTCGTATTAGTTGTTAGGATATAAATGATACCAAAAGAATAGCTACCCTACCTATGTAAGGAAATAATTCATTAAAAATTGTTCCATTCACATTAAAGTTATTGTGCTTTCGCTCCAAAAAATTCTTTTTAAATTTAAATACAAAAACAACAACAACATACCCAGTAATATCCCAAAAGTGGGGTCTGGGGAGAGTAGCGTGTACGCAGACCTTACCCCTACCCCGAAAAGGATAGAGAGGTTGTTTCCAGAAGACTTTCGGCTCAACAGGAGAGACAATAATATCATAAATAACAAAAAAGAAGGCATGTAACAACAAATATGCCAGAAAGAAAATAACAACAACGAATAAGTGAAAGGACAATAACACAAAGCTATGCAAAGCAACAATGTGAACTCAACATAGACCACTAACAAACCTAAATAAAACTCTATCAGACTACCCGGTACAAAGAGGGAAGAACTCTCGACTACCCCGTAGCCTACCATCCTAACGCTCGACCTCCGCATATTCCTATCAAGAGCCATGTCCTCGGAAATCTAGAGTCGCTCCATGTCCTGCCTGATCACCTCGCCCCAATATTTCTTAGGCCGCCCTTTGCCTCTTCTCGTACCTGCCAAAGTCAACCGCTCACACCTCCTAACCGGTGCCTCTAGGCTTCTCCTCCGCACGTGTTCGAACCATCTAAGTCGTGCTTCCCCCATCTTGTCGTCAATGGCAACCACGCCCACCCTCTCCCGAATATCTTCATTTCTAATCCTATCCAGTCTAGTATGCCCACACATCCATCTCAACATCCTCATTTTTGCTACTTTCATCTTCTGGATATGTGAATTCTTGATTGGCCAACACTCAGCTCCGTACAACATAGCTGGTCTAACCGCCACTCTATAGAACTTACCTTTGAGTTTCTGTGGCACATTTTTGTCACACATGACTCAAGACGCTAACCTCCGTTTCATCCACCCCACCCCGTCGATCTCCCCATCTCCTTGGATAATAGACCCTAAGTACTTAAAACTTTCTCTCTTGAGGATGACCTGTGAGTCAAGCATGACTTCCAAATCCGCTTCTCCCGTCACGCCACTGAACTTACATTCCACATATTCCGTCTTAGTCCTACTCAACTTGAAACCTTTAGGCTCCAGGGTCTGCCTCCATACCTCCAATCTCCCATTAACGCCACCTCGCGTCTCATCAATCAAAACTATATCATCAGCGAACAACATACACCATGTCACCTCTCCTTGGATATGGTGTGTCAGTGTGTCCATCGCCAGAGAAAATAAGAAAGGGCTGAGCGCAGATCCTTGGTGTAACCCCATAACAACCAGGAAAGGCTCTAAGTCACCTCCCAGAATCCTAACCCGAGTCATAGCTCCATCATACATATCCTTTATCACCTTAATGTAAGCCACCGGCACACCTTTCACCTCTAGAAACCTCCAAAGGACGTCCCTAGGGACCTTGTCATACGCCTTCTCTAGATCAATAAACAACATATGAAGATCTCTCTTCCTATCTCTGTATAGTTCCACCAACCTCCTGATAAGGTGGATAGCTTCCGTAGTAGCACGACCCGGCATGAACCCGAACTCGTTTTCCGATATAGACACCGCCTTCCTTATCCTCCCTTCCACCACCCTCTCTCAAACTTTCATGGTATGACTTAGTAACTTGATACCCCTATAGTTGTTACAATTCTGGATATCCCCTTTGTTCTTGTACACCGGAACCATTGTACTCCACCGCCACTCATCAGGCATCCTCTTTGTCCTGAAGATCAAATTAAACAACCCAGTCATCCACTTCAAGCCTTCTCTACCCGCATATCACCAAAACTCTACAGGAATCTCGTCTGGTCCGGTCTCTTTGCCCCGACTCATCTTTCCCATCGCACCCACGACCTCCTCAACCTTAATGCGCCTACAATACCTAAAGTCTCGGTGACTCTTAGAGTGTCCCAATTGCTCTAACACGATGTTTACATCCCCCTCTTCATTCATAAGTGTATGAAAGTACGACTGCCATCTTTGCCTAACCTAGGCCTCTTCCATCAATACTCGACCGTCCTTGTCTTTGATGCACCTCACTTGATCTAGGTCGCGAGCCTTCTTCTCTCTTGCTTTTGTCAACCGAAATAAATTCTTGTCCCCACCTTTTCCCCCATGTTCCTCATAAAGACGGCCAAAAGCAATATTCTTAGCCTCTGTGACCGCTAATTTCGCCTCCTTCCTAGCCTCCTCATATCTTTCTCGGTTTGGTCTCCTCTGATCCTCGTCGGTGCTCTCTACTAACTTAATGTAAGCCGTTTTCTTGGCTTCCACTTTACCTTGAACCACGCCATTCCACCACCAGTCGCCTCGGTGCCCTCCAGAGTAACCTTTCGAAACTCCCATCACCTCTCTTGCTGCCTCCCTTATACAGTCCATTGTCGCCGTCCACATAGCGCTAGCATTCCCACCACTCTTCCAGGCACCCATATTCGTCATCCGCCCCTCCAACTCTTGTGCATTATCCTTAGAAAAAGCTCCCCACCTGATCCTCGCCCGACCCTGTACAAACCTCTTCTTCCTCTTCATCAAGATACCAACGTCCATCACCAGGAGCCTATGTTGAGTTGCAAGGTACTCACTCGGGATCACCTTGCATTCCTTGCACAACCCCCTATCGCACCTCCTGAGGAGATAGGCAATCTGAGTCTTAGACACCATACTCCGTAAAGTAACCAAATGTTCCTCCCTCTTCGGAAACATCGAGTTCGCGATCACCAACTCAAAAGCTCTAGCGAAATCCAACAGTGAGGTACCATCCCCGTTCTTATCACCAAAACCGAAGCCAACGTGCACCTCACCATAGCCACCATCAGACGACCCAATATGACCATTGAAATCCCCTCCTAGGAATAGCTTCTCAATAGGCGGAATACCCCGCACCACCTCATCTAGAGCCTCCCAAAAGCGCTTTTTAACCTCCTCGTCCAAGCCCGTCTACGGTACGTAAGCGCCAATGACATTTAGAGTGCTCCCTCTAACTACCACCTTAATCTCCATCAATCTGTCATTCACCCGTCTAATCTCTACCACCGACTATCTAAGCTCCCTATCCACCAAAATGCCCACTCTGTTCTTGCCCTTCACGATCTGGTGAACCACAATTTATACCCATCTACATTCCTCGCCTTCGATCCTACCCACCTAGTCTCCTGCACACACGCTATATTGACCCTCCTCTTTTGGAGAATCTTAGCCAACTCTATAGACAAACCCATCAACGTCCCTATATTCTAAGATCCAATTCTCACCCTACATGCTACCTTGTTTCTGTTACCCTCTTACGACCCCGTCCCACCCCCTGACCCTTTTAAATTTAAATGTACATATTTTTTAATGATACATATACAACACGTTTTAAAGGAAAAAATGGATCCCCAAAAAAATTGGGGCCTCAAGCGATTGCTTTACTGACCATATAGTCGAGCCACCCAACGTCAAACATGGATACACTACAAAAAGCCTAGTGGCCTAACTCTGCCACGACCCCAAAACCTACCTGGTCGTGATGGCGCCTATCGTGGAACTAGGCAATCCTACACTCTTAACTAATTCGATTTCTATCATAACAATATGTAAATATTACCCTATTTTTATCAGAGGAAAACCGAAATAAAAGATAAAATCAAACCCAAAATACAGTAAAAAGAGAAATCCCAAAATTTGGTGTCACTAAGTCATGAGCCATACTACAACTGTGCCAAAATATATCAAGACAACATTTGTCTAGGAAATAACTAGCTAAATACACAAAGGAATATAGGGAAGGAGAATGCGGGACTGCGATCGCCAAGCAGCTACCTCGCTCTCTCCAAAGATGAACTGCAGCAAACGATCAATTGGCACTATCGTGACCTGGGACAACTCAAAGTGATAAGATAAGTACAGTTCCGAACAATTTAACATATGTAACTCAACGTATTCTACATACCAATGCATCAACAATATTGTCACGCCCCCAAACTAGGGGAGGCACGACTGGCACTCGATACTATATTTGATCGAGTTAGCCACTAAACATACTAGCTAACTAAACTGGGGGCCCAACAGATCGGGCAGCACAATATCTGAAATACTAAGCCTGGACCGTTAAGGTCATGACCTGAATAACAATAAGCCATATAAACAAAGGTAGACAAGCCAAAATAATAAAGTACTAGCTGGCCGACGAAACCGCGACTGAAGACATACATGCCTACACACATATATATACATGCCAAGCCTATGGGCTGGAGACTTAAAGCTGCAAAAAGAAACCCAAAATACTGTGTCCACAATAGCCTCTAAGAGTTTCATAAGCGCTGTCGGGACAAGGCCCTGACTATACCCAAACTATACAACAAAAGTAACCATCC